>CAUYRH010088251.1:0-13978 GCA_963574655.1 Perodicticus potto
TTCATTGATGAGGCCATTAGCAATGCTGATGTAGCCATCATAGAGCAGCTGGCTAATGATCAGCTTGTACAGCTGCTGGCGGTCCTTCAAGCCCACTTTGGTTCTGTACATCTTGGAGAAGAGAACAATTTCTCTGCCAGCAGCTGGTCCCGCTCCCTCGGTCTCCCGCTCTCTCCCAGAAAAATGGAGGCACCTGATCTTGGACTTCTAATCCCCAGAACTCAGACAAACTTCTGTTGTTTAAGCCACCCAGTCTGTGGTATTTGGCAATGGCAGCCCTGGGAAACTGATTGGATGGATGGGTGGATGGATGGATGGGCTGGGCATGAGAGCAGCCCAGCTGACCAGTCCTCTGTCTGGTGATGGACGTGGTGATCAGTGCCTCTGCTGTTTGGGAGGTGAGGAGGCCCAGAGGAAATGTGGCAGTGGAGGTCTCAGATCACTCACCTGTGTCATAGTGGTGGGCAGTTTTCAAGCTCACCTGCTGTCCCCTCTTGCCTGCACCCACAGGAGGCCTGAGGCAGGGAGCACAAGAGCTAGGGTGATTTCCTGAAGGGCATCTATAAGTGGGTCAGCTAGCAAGGCACACATTTCTTAAGCCAGCAGGGTAAAGGGGGTAAAACAGTATAATTTTTCAATATATAGGGTCAACCTATTGTAAATGTGTAAGAGGAACCAACACTTGAACCTCTGGGCAAGTGGCAGCCTTAAAGTCTTACAAGTACGCACCAGGTCATCTTAATTCCAGCTTTCCAGGCTAACTGTCCTCCCAGTAGCTTCCCCACCTATACTCTCCCTCCTGTGGTCTCAGGTGGTGAGCCTGGGGAATGGTTTTGACTCACACTACAGCTGAGTGATAACAAGTTTGAGGAAGAATAGGGAAGGACCCGGCTTGGGGATGGTGGTGTGGAAGTTAATGACACAACCTCTGGAATCCCATCATACTGGGTGCAGGTCCTACCCCTGTCACTGACTAGCTCAGGGACCCTAGGCAAGTTACTTGGCCTCTGAAAGTCTCACTCTCCTCATAGCACTGGAATAGCAATTCCTAACATGTAGGGCTGTTGTGATGATTAAGCAAAGTAATGCATGTAAAACCCTTGCCACAGAGCCTGGTGGGAGGACAATGGGAGAGGGTGCCCAGCAGAGTCTTTAGGACTGCTAAGCCCTGCTCTGCCTGATAATGCCAGAACCTAGAGTGATAGCACGAACATGAAAAACAGAATGAGGGAAAGGCTTTTGGATGACTTCCTGAAGGTTGTCTAGCAGGGGGTCAGCTAGCAGGTAGCTGACGTGGACTTAGAATTGAGGTATCTGAACCTGAATCCAATGCCTCTTCCACAAATCAGTTATTTTCCTTTGGGTTGTTACCTGTTCCATGTACCAATTCACTTGTCTATGGAGCCTGAATACATTTGCAGAGAACTAGAGTTATTGAGCTCAGTGCCCAACATAACAGAATGAATGGCCCAAGGGAATTTCCATGCAATAACACGCTTAGTAGTTAAGGACTGAAGCCTTAACCAACTTTGGTTGCGCTGATTGGAGGGAATGGTGCAGCCCTGCACAGAGAGATCGCTCAGGCTCCAGGTTTATTTATACCCAAGGATGGTTGAATGACATGTCTCCAAATAGTCATCCATCAATTCCATCTCACATATTATGCCATCTAACCCATCCTCACCGTATGTCTCATCTGTTCATCTCCCCAATCATCTGTCTCTCCATCCACCTAAACTTCCCTTCCTCTTATCCATCTATATAGCAGCTGTTATTAGCCAAGCCCTGCATGAAAAATAAATGAGGATACCTATTTAATGATTAATGATTCACCTTCCTTTTAAAGAAGCTAGCATTGTTGACAGAGCCAGGCTATCACAGATAAATATTAAAAGCTCATATTTTCATTTCTATGTTTGTATCCTCAGTTGAATTTTCCAAGCATTGGTTGGTGTGCTTAAGTAACTTGATAATTTCATAAGATAAACCTTATACTATTTAATTTAGAACATAGAATATTAGAACATATCTTTAGTTGGATCTCTTTTCTAGGTAAAGAAAGATACAGAGAAGGAAAAGATAACTTGCTCTAGGTCTCCCAGAGTGCAATATGTAGAGACCAGAAAGTCACAGGGTCCCAGTCAGCCATGTTGGAGGGGTGAGTGCATGTTGAGCTTGCTACATGGAAATTCTGTTGAGAATACCTGAGAGCTATCTACCAAGAGAAGTTGTTCTGCCTGGTGACACGAATATGCCTAGACTGTTTTCTATTCTTCCGTGGAATTAGTGGAACAGAGAGAGAAGTAATGTCCAAAAGATATGAAACTCCTGCTGAAACAGGAGCATGGCAGCAGAGGTCTGGTTGGAGTAAGATGATCAGGATTGGAATCTTGATGCTGCCACCAAATACTTTTTAGGCTGAAGGAATCAGCTTCCGTGAGTGTCCATCCCTCAAATGGTGGTAACACCCATCAGCCGGTGTTGCTGAGAGAAGCCAATGAGACATACAGTATAGGTTCCAACAACAGTGCCTGGTCTACTGCAAGTGAGCCCTGCTTGTTACTTGGTACCAGTATCACAGATTAGGACTAAGTTCCCTACAAAATTAGACATGTGCGGTTAGGGACGTGTGACCAGAGATCTCAGAAGGTTTGAAGATAATTAAGGACTCATGCCTTCTTTGTACACATAGACCTGGAACATACAATCTACTCTGAATTGGGGTTTTTCTATCTTGCAATTTGTCTGTAGAACTGTCAATGTGCAGCTACAATTACCTCATGTCTGTGACATTAACAGTTTATTTAGAGATCCAGGTGGACATCTGACTGCATTTCTTCAGTTCTCTCCATTAATGCAGTGATCACACATCCGGGAGAAACATCTGGTGAGGTTATCACGTAAGCATTTTTGCTTCAACTTGTTCAGATTTTAAAGGCGCAATATTATGAATTAGCCACATGGGGGCGTGGAGCTCTAATTTTTCCTGAAGTTGAGCTCGAAGCATTAGAAATTATAATGCCTTAGATATATTAGTAATAGCTAATAAACTTAGAAAAGCCAAGGACATATTTCATATGGGCAATGTCACAAATGAACAAAGCTTGTTTATTTTTAAAAGCTGATCATGCAGATTTGTGCTTTGGCTGTAACACTCAACCCTGGTGGCACATTTCAACCACCTTGTGTGTGGGGGGATGCTTTAAAAATCTTATGGTTCTCCCCTGCCCATCTGAGCACCAGCATCTACAGTTTTTAAAGCTCCCCAGGTGATTCCAGGGTTGAGAACCACTGATCAATGGATTAGTGGAGCTTGAAAATTATATGAAACACCTGGCTGTCTCTGACACTTTGAATCATAGTAAGTGATATTAGGGTCATGGTCACGTTATCAGAAAATAAACAGAGGTTGAAAAACAAAGACCAGGCAAGCTAATTACTATGGAGCCAACATTTCCTTAATTTGTCTCCCTATCAGTGTTACACAGACTCCCTGGGGTGACTAAACTGGCTCCAGCTACATATTTTCAAAAAGAAAATCCAAGTGACTACATGCCCCATGGCTGGTTCCCCCACACTTGAGCATGGTGACCTTTCAAACCTCAGAGGCTGCCTAGGGCCACATACTCCCCCCCCCCACACACAC
The DNA here is from genome assembly GCA_963574655.1 of Perodicticus potto. Lineage (NCBI taxonomy): Eukaryota > Metazoa > Chordata > Mammalia > Primates > Lorisidae > Perodicticus > Perodicticus potto. The sequence continues at coordinate 3,647 of CAUYRH010088251.1, forward strand.
ACCAGGTTCCTAATAACTAGCTGTGCTCGACCTTAAATGTCTGCAACAATGACAGACATTGGATAATGCAAAGTTAAAAAATTAAATAAAGCTGAGGAGACAGAGAGGATTACAGATCACATGTGGTTATACTCAATAATCATTATCTCATAAAAAAATGACCATGATGATAGATCAGACTTATTCATTAGGCCAACTGCTTTGAGGCCTCTGATGTTCCAGACTGCTGGGCTCTTTTGGCCCCTGACATTTCTTACCGCTGAGTCAAATTTCAGATATTCTCTGCTTAGACGCTGTTGAGGCTGGACACGTTGTGGACTCTCAATCACTTATATGGGGGACAAAGATGTAAGGCCTACACGAGGAGTCCAGAGCTGGTGGGGCTTGTGTTACTTTAACTCAGATCAAACTCTGAAAAATATCTGAGAGTCTTCCAAGCTCATGTAGTCCAACCCTCATCCATAGATGGGGAAACTTGAGGCCCAGAGACCTGCCTAAAGTCACTCAGAACACGTTCTGGTTACCACCTCTCCTAACTGCCAAGCCAAGGACCTTGCTGCATTATCACAGCAACTAAACAAAGAAACCCCTTCAGTCCCCAGCCCTGGTTGGGCCACCTTGGCCACATGGCTGAAGGGTAGAGGCCCTGGCTTTTTATTGCCAGACCATCAAATCCAGCCCCCACCTTCTGAGTGATCCAATCACTTGACCATTATGACCTTCACATTCAGGGGATACAGCATACCTGTGCTTTGTCATGTATAATTTTACTTATGTACATGAATCACTTCTCTCTCACATATCCGTAGTTATTGGTGTTATGCTTTTCATAATAAAGTATAACACCATCCTCTGTGCACATGTGGTGAATTCAGTGGAGACCAATTACTGACAAATATTGAGAAGTTCTTTCAAAAGGCTACTGCCAGGAGAGTGGGATATAGTAGACAGTGGTGTCATCAGGCTTTTTAAAAAAACTATTTGTAATTGCTATATTTAGAGCAGGATGATGAGGGACAAGAAAGAAGACCCCTCAGCCGAGTCTAATCTCTGCTATGAGTTTTGTATTAAAATAGAGCTCTTGACTGGACAGAGGACATCTCCAAGCGAAGTCACTGTCAGCAGGAGTAAATGGTCTCTTGGATGGGAGAGTGGAGTGCTGTTCAGTTTTTATTCATTAGATGCAGCAAGATTTACATAGATCACTTGCTTCTGATCTTCAGCTGTTTCATCAAAGTCAACCACATGGTACCCTGTTTGGTCCCAGAATTGAGATCTGGGATGCTAAGTTAGTATTTTTCAAATTGTGTTTTCCAGATCACCATTGCTTGTGAGATGTTTGTAGGTTTCTTAAATAATTGGAGGAAGTGATGGCTTGAATCAAAATTAATTTTTTGAAAAATGGTAATCTCACTGAGCTTTTAAGGTGCTCAAGTTGCAAACTCTTAAGAAGTATGTATTCAGGCATACTTCTTCAACACAGAACCTAAATTAGGGGAAATGCTTATTAGCACCTCACATGACCCCAATGGTCTGCAGAACATAATGTGAGGGTATGCTGCAACAAATAGTTAAGATAAAATACATCTTTGAATGTAAGTTATATTAGAGAAGATCCCAAAACAAGTTGTAAATATATATCCTTTACACTACTGCTGCTTAGATTCTTTACTGAATTCTCCACCAGAGAAGTCAAACTGAACAGATCACCTGAACAGAATCTTGATGTCTTTGTACATATCTGAAGCTTTTTGTTTGAATTTTTTTTTTTTTTTGAGACAGAGTCTCACTTTGTCACCCTTGGCAGAGTGCTGTGGTGTCATAGCTCACAGCAACCTCAAACTCTTGAGTGCAAACGATCCTTTTGCCTCAGCCTCACAAGTAGCTGGGACTACAGGTGACCGCCACAGCACTCAGTTATTTTTAGAGATGGGGGTCTCACTTTGGCTCAGGCTGGTTTTGAACTCCTGAGCTCAAGCAATCCACCAACCTTAGCCTCCCAGAGTGCTAGGATTACAGGCATGAGCCACTGCATCCGGCTTGTTTGAAATTTTTTAACACAACCTATTTTCCAGGGAAGGAAACAGGTGAGTGTGGTCCCAGTATTGACTTAGCAAAAGACTAATTTCAAAGATACAATGAGACGGGGGGAGGATGGGTGGAGGGAGGGCAATTGGTGGGATCACACCTACGGTGCATCTTAATAGGGTACTGGTGAAACTTATTAAATGTAGGGTATCAATGTCTTTATATAGTGATTAAGAAAATGCTATGAGGGCTATCTCTCACAGTACGATCAAAATGTTTCTGATTGTATATGAAGCACATTCTGCCCTATGATTGCACCAATGTACCCAATTATGATTTAATAAAATTATTAAAAAAAAAGAGTTGTAAGATTACATCTATGATACAGACTGAGTTTACATAGTATTCTTTTTTATATTTCTTATTCTCACTGAAGAAACAAACATAATTTTGAATACATACAGTGTGGACATAAAGTTTGTGCGCAATTTAAATAGTAAACTAATTTATGTCCACCCAGTATATATAAGAAAATTTCAGAAATCCAATGACTTGTGTTTTTATTTAATACTTTGATCTCTATATCATTGTATGGTTTTTACTAAGAGGAATATTAAGGAGAAGAAGTAAAATGACTTTTGTAAGAAAGCTTAATTTAACTGAACAGATATAAAACAAGCCTAGTTTAAGAAGATCACATTGCTCTCTGGTGCATTGAATCCTGTTTTTAAAAAGAATTCATTTTTAATGGGCAACATATAGCACCCTCAAATGCTGTGGTATTTTTTATTTAACTCCAATTAGATGCAGATTTCTGATGTTGGTTTAACTGTAGTTCAGAGCTAATTCCATTTCTTTTCTAGAAAAGACAATTTTCTATTGAAACTGCTTCGAGGGTCTCACACAACAAATTCTGTTTCTGCTCTTTCTTTCCTTTTTCAACCTTTTTCCTTGACCTAAATACACTCTTGTTGGAGTGTAAGATTCAGAACATCTGTCTACAACCTTTTGCAGAATCCCTCCGGAGGCCCAGTTTTGCTCTTTATTGTATATTACTAACCACAATAGAAGCTATGAACACATTTAGTTTCCCTACAGGTCCCAGGCTGCCTAATTGTCAGTGACAGCAATTTATGCTCCTATGACCACTCACTGCTACATACATTTAGATTTTATTGTCTCAACCGTGGATCCAGTGATGTTTATGCAATTTAGTTGTGTCAGTAACTATCTTCATTTTATAACCCTTTTGTTTTCAAAAATGCTTTTCTCTTTAAAGTTTTTCAGAGTTCTAGATCCCTGAAACTCATATGGCTTATTATGCCTGATTACTCATATGAATTCATGTGCAATATTACAGGCATAAGCAGATGTGGTAGGAAATGCCATACATGTATCCTGCATGGCATTTTATTTTACCATGGGAATGTTGAATCAATAGTAATAGATCAGCAATAGATAGCTATAGATTAGCAATAGATTAACTGATAGATTAGCACTCTTGAAGTATTTGGTATAACCTTCATCCCATCATACTAAATACAAGAAATAAAACAGAATTGACTATCAACATATCCTATTTATACAGTAATTCTCCTTACATTGTTTTAAATAAAGAGCCAACTATCAATTATGACTCAGGTGTCTTGCCTTTCTGATTGTTATTTTGTCTTTAGACTATCTGATTTCAGAAAGGGAGATAAACTGTGGCCATACAGGAAATTCTAACGTGAAGCTCTGGAATAGGCACGATTTGGTTTGATATCCAAAGATAAAGCTCAAAGTCCTTCAGAATGGAAACAGTCATTTAGACCATTGTTAACCCAGAGGGACTTAATCAAAGCTGAACAGATTCCAAGTTCCCTTAAAGAACCAGAATTGCAATGAACAAAAGCATGCCAGACTTGGCTGTTCAAAGGTGGGCACAACAGTTTGTGGAAACACATGTTGTGTTTGGCATAGAAAACAGGAGGTATAGAACGGTTAGGTGGTGCCGTAGTTAAATGCTTAAGGCAGAGAAAAGCTCAATGGGTTATTGCTGACAAATAGAGTTGCAACGTACAAGCACTTCTGTGATTACAGTAAATCAAGAGATAAAGAGGTTAAAGAGATAGAATGAACTATACGTAAGTAGGTTTGTGAAATTGATGATGATTCTGCATGGGCTGGCTTATTGTGCTCAGAGCAGTGTGGTAACACCTCCTGAATAGGAAACTGGATAGACACTCAGGTAAGATGGATTCTTTTATTCCATTATCTGTTCTTGCCTGTGGCTTTGGACAGACAATTTAATTCTTTTACATACTAGTCTGTAAAACTGTAAACTCATTCTCCATCTATTTATTTAGGAAGTATAAGGTTTAGTGATGTATTGATAGTTGAGTGCTTTGGCTCATCTTAGGCACTCTCTAGTGTTTAGGATTTTGATGGAAAACAAATTTGAAAATGATTAAATTAGATTATTTTTTAAAAACAATGGAGCTAGTCATCCTAATCATGTTAATTTTGTTTCATTTTCATCCAAAATAAATTCACCTGTTATTGTTTTGCATCTCTTGGGTGATCTAAGTCTGATATGCGGCGCTATATTATGGTGGTAGACAGGCTCTAAGATCATCTCTAATTATTTCTGCCTCCAAGTATTCATGCCCTTGAGTGTGGGTTGGACTTAGTGAGCTGCTTCTAATGAACGAAATACAGCAAGAGCAATGGCATGTCATTTTTGAGGTTAGGTTATAAAAGACTGTCTTCCTTAGTTGTACTCTCTCGTACATTCTCTTGGGTCACTTGTCCTAGGAGAGGCAAGCTGCTACGTTGTGGGCAGTCCTATGGACAGAGCCATGTGGCATGTGAGAAACTGAGGATCTTAGTCCAAGAGCTCAGGAAGATCTTTAGCCTGGCAACAATAACATGAACACACTTAAATACCAACTCTGCAGCCCTAGTTGTCTTGGGATGCCCGTATCCTCAGCTGACAGCTAGAGACAGCTTGATTAAGAGGAACCCAGCTAAACCACACCTAGATTCCTAAACCACAGAAACTATGAGATAATAATTGTTCATTGTATTAAATACAATGTCTGAATGCTCTGGCTCATGCCTATAATCCTAGCACTTTGAGAACTCCAGGCAGGTATATTGCTTGAGGCCAGGAATTTGAGACCAGCCTGAGCTAGAGTGAGAATCCATCGCTACAAAAAGTAGAAAAATTAACTGGGCATTGTGGCCTGTGCCTGTAGTACCAGCTACTCAGGAGGCTGAGGCAGGAGGATCACTTGAACCCAGGAGTTTGAGGTTATAGTGAGCTATGATGATAACAGCTACAGAGCAAGACCTTGTCTCTCTCTCTGACACACACACACACACACACACACACACACACACACACACAACTCCCCCCCCAAAAACACAAAAAAGAAGTCAAGTTTTGGGAGTGATTTGTTACGCAGTAACAGCTGACTAAACACTGTTAAATAAAAGAAAAAGACACTCAGGTCAAATGTTTAAAAAATAAAGTTGCTCTTTTACTAATATTGTTTATTGTTGCTGAGGGTCCTAAAGGTTGAGCGAAGGGAGCAGGAGAGGGGGAAGAAGATCCGGGAAGAAGGGGGAATATGGATTCTGTCTTTCCTTCTACTCCTTCAGTGACTCTAACTTTGTATCTTCTCCCTCTTCTAAGACAGTTGTCTTGGAGAGCTAATGTGAGTGCAAATTTGCTTCCAAACTTGTCTTCAAATATATGAAGGCTGGTCATGTGAAATAACATAAAAAATTTAATCTGCATCTTCTCTGTGCGTAGAATAAGAGAATATAGGCTTATAAAACAAAAATGGTAGTACTTTTAACCCATAATAAATGGCACATGAATATTTTCAAACGTATGTAGAAAAATGTGGAAAAAAATGTTTAAGGAGCAAGTAAAACTCAGACTAAATTTACATTGTTATAAAATGTATTGAATATAATTCCACTTTAATATGTTTAAATGAATTTGTTTATACTAATAACTGCAAATACTTGCTCACACATATAAACTTGTTTCATGAGTCTTGGAAATTTTTCATTCCATATTGCATTTCACTTGCTCTACCCACAGTTAGTGTATTTTGTCATGTATCCAATCATAGTAAGCAGTCTTCTGGAGGCTTCGATGATACCAAGGAGTTAAATTATCTCCAAAATAATATTCTATTTGTGAGTATATACTGTCTAAGAGCATATTGAATTTTATTAACTATGACTATAACTTCTAAAAATTCTTGGGATGGAGAGAAATGTTTTGTGTTATTTCTTTATTCTTGCCACATATGGTAATTTTCTGAATCCATTATTTTTATAGCATGCCATTTAAATATGAATATTTTAGGAGTTAATTGCAAAGATCATAAATGTGATAGCTGTGAAAAGCATACTGAAGCCAGTTCTATCTTTTTAATCAAAAACAGAATCCAAAGAAAATGCTTTTTCATATCGTTCTTCTCCTGATAATCAATGCATATTCATTACTACCCACAGGCACTATACTAATATCTGTATACCTTTTCTATTTATTCAGTGAGAGGTTTCTGAATTCACCTATTCCGTGAAGATTTAATAGAAGTAATCATCATCATCACCCCTTCAACTTGGAGAGTGCTTTATTGTACACACAATGTCTTCACATACATCATCCCATGCCTCACAGTGACCTTGGCTGTAGAAAGGGCATTTATTGTTGTTCTCACTTTAGGAAAGAGGAAGTTCAAGCTAAAAAATACTCCCCAAATCATAGAGTTAGAAAGTGGTATGCTTGGGTTTTGGATCTATCTACTAACTCCTAGCCCAGTGATCATTTCTCATGTTGTTTTTATTTTGCAAATTGCTGGCAGTTACCATAGTACCAAGTCCATGACTAGTTACAGGCGTTGAAGTGTGGAATGGCTCAGATAAGTGAATTAACTCGTGAATGGATTAGAGGTGAAAAGAAGTGTGAAAGAAAATAGAGCCACTTAAAGAGTCTATTTCACTCTACCTGACACTATTATTTAAGCTTAGTAAAATATACAAGTCCCACGAATGGGATATTGTCATGGCTCTTATTTCTACTTAAGTTTATGATCAAACTTACTAAACAGATAAGAAGGGAAGAATCTCTGCTTTCAACCCAAGGTGTATTAAGTATTATGGGAACTGGCACACTTATTATCCCAAACTAGGGAGCTTCTACTTAAAATCTAATCTAAGTCTTGATTGATTGCTTAATCTGTGCTAAAGACTCATTTTTACAAAGATCTGTTTGACATTGACCGCCTTGCAGCACCTGAGTGCCAGGTAAAGACAGGCACCAGGTGAAGACTGATGTGCCTGTGTGCTTCAGATATGTCTGTAATGTGACTGCCTCGCTTTGAGACTGTGGTTTAATTCTCTAGCAAGGATCACTGGCCCACAGAACATCGGTCTGATTTCTATAGGGTTCCTACTTGCTGAGCTGTAAAGATTTTCATTCTCATGTGTACATTTTCTGTTCAGCAAATATTTGTTAGAAAATAAATAAATAAATATATACTTTTATAACTAAAAATGAAGAGAAAATGTGGTTCTTAGATCACCGGGGGTGGGCCTGTTCTATTTTTTGTCAGAATTTCCTTGGGCTGTTGGAGGTGTCTGTTAGGCATGAGTGTGACTATCCCTCACACTGTTTTCTGCTCAGTGGATGAAAAGCAGTTGCTGAGTGGTCATAGGGCAAATGACAGGAAAAAGATACTGGGTTCAGAGGGGTCGCTAGAGGAACCATATTTTGGGCTAGGGGTGAATTCTGGCCTAGAGCTCCTGGGTCAGCCAGTGTTTTGATCATTTACCCAGGAAGGAGTGATTGAGTGGGAAGCACCTAGGTGGATTTGTTGATTAAAATTATAATACAGTATTTACGTTTTCAAGCTACTTCACAATTGCTAATGAGCTATCCTCAAAGTAGGACTGAAATGAAGGTCAGCTTTGTGGTTCTCATTGGACAAATGAGGAAACTGAGACACAGGGATGTTAAGTGACTCCCTGAAGGTCACACAGCAAGTTCATTGGGAAGGTGGCTTCAATTGAACTTTAGAATATGGATTTCTAAAGCTGGGGAGTTGGGGGGGTTCTTCCCTAAAGGGAGTTCACTCATCCTGTGGCTCTGTTGTTTAAATATGGCTCAATGTGGGTCTGAGATCTTCTAATGAAATAAACTCAAACAGCAGTGCTCCTGAAGGATGTTAGGGAAAGAATAATTCTGGAAATGTACTTGTATGGCCTGTGCTTGGGCCTGTGCTTTTGCCTGTTCTGCTTAGGAAGATAATTTTCAGGATCCCAGAATCTTTGCTCTCACCAATAAACCTCCCAGGAAACCTTTTTTTCTACATGCACCTTTCTGCGATCAACCATTGTTTATAGTAATCTCCTCTTTAGATTCTTATTTAATTAAAATAAATAGGCTGCAATTTTATTTTTCTTGTTACAAGGAAATGAAGCAACTGTTCATCTCTGGTCAGTGCATATGGGAGTTACAGACCTTCAAAAGACCTTTAAGTCATGTTAATGAGGATCTTTCTACTCCAGACCTCCCCCACCCAAATTACAGCACATATCTTTACTTTTGCATTTACAACATTATATCAGATAATTTCTCTGCCACTTTTAAAGAAAGTTTTCACTACTTTGCATCTCTAAGATTTTATACCATATCTGTCTAGTCACAGCACTTAGTATTAAATACTTATTAATTAAAAAAAAGTTTCTTTTGGGCGGCACCTGTGGCTCATTGAGTAGGGTGCTGGTCCCATATACCGAGGGTGGTGGGTTCAAACCCAGCCTCGGCCAAACTGCAAAAACAGAAAAATAGCTGGGCATTGTGGTGGGTGCCTATAGTCCCAGTTACTTGGGAGGCTGAGGCAAGAGAATGCCTAAGCCCAGGAGTTGGAGGTTGCTGTGAGCTGTGTGACGCCAGGGCACTCTACTGCGGGCGATAAAGTGAGACTCTGTTACTACAAAAAAAAAAGTTTCTTTTTTTAACATGTGGCCAAAGGTTTTCTTTCTTTCCAGAAGGAGTAATAATAGCAGAGTGAAAGAGAGGAAAAGAAGAAAAAGGAAAAAAGGCATCGAACTGACAAGAAATAGAGCCAGCCTGATTGGAAACTATTATATTACTAGCTTGCATTACCTGCCATGGTTTTTCTTTTTTTCTTTAAGACAGAGTTTCACTCTGTCACCCTGGGCTAGAATGGCATGGCATCAGCCTAGCTCATAGCAACCTGAAACTCGCGTGAGCTCGAGTGATCCTCCTGCCTCAGCCTCCTGAGTATCTGGGACTACAGGCACCTATCAGAACACCCAGCTAATTTTTCTATTTTCAGTAGAGATGGTCTTGCTCTTGCTCAGGCTGGTTTAGCATTGTTCAGCTCAAGCAATCCACTCACCTGAACCTCCCAGGGTGCGGGGATTACAGGCATGAGCTGCCACGCCTGTCCCTGCTCTGCTCTTATTAATAACCTTCTTATAGGTAAAGAAATAAGAAGCAAAAAAAAAAAAAAAAAAAAAAAATGGAGGGGAAGAAAATGGTTAGTTGGAGATTGTACTGTTTATCTAGGTGGACATCTGTCCAACATTTGTAAGTTTAATGATCATAGAATAAGAGTAGCTTCATTTTGAAAAAAGAAAAAAAAATCACCTCTCCTTTGCAAAAACACCGAGAACAATAAGGGAGTTACCTGAAATTGTGTAACTGCTGCTTTCAAGGGTTTGGTGCAGAAAGTGGATGAGCTTATATCCCTTTCTCCCCACCCCCAGCCCTGACTCCCAAAGAGTTCCCCAGATTGTCAATGTGACTTTCAGGCATTGGAGAGCAGTGTGAGGAACGTCATTCCAGCTCTTGACTGGCACCTCTCAAGACTGTTTGCTGTTTTTATCTATGATAATCCAAACCCTATCGGTGACACTAGGGATATTTAGATATCTGTTCCTGAAATTTTCTAATGGAATGTCTAGTCACAGTTCCATGGCAGAGGTACTTCAGGAGAAAATTTTGGTACTGAGGGGTTCAGCACACTCTTCATGTCAGCTGAGGTATCTGTGATGTCTCTGTCACTACTATACAGGAATATGAGTCCGAGATCTGAGCCCTGTTGGTAGCTGCCACTTACTAGCTATGCTGAATGACTGTGGCTCAGTTTCTTCATGTATAAAATAGGAACCATATTGTTTACATAAGAGATACTGAGTGATTTCTTTCATCTGTTTCCTTACCCTAATTTTCCTTTCACTTCCTTCTGCTCTTTAAGTTGCCATGCCTCT
>CAUYRH010088254.1:0-32717 GCA_963574655.1 Perodicticus potto
CCCCCCGCACCCCCCCCCCCGGCTGGCAGATGACGACGGCTTACGCCATTTCTAACGGTGAGGGGAGTTCAGCCGCGTGCTCTGCCGATCTCAGCGGGCACGGAGTGAAGCAGCGGGTGGGGAGCGAAGCAGCGGGCACGGAGAGAAACCCCGGGCGGGGAGCGAAGCAGCGGGCGGGGAGAGAAGCAGCGGGCGGGGAGCGAAGCAGCGGGCACGGAGAGAAACAGCTGGCACGGAGTGAAGCAGCAGGCGGGGAGAGAAGCAGCGGGCACGGAGTGAAGCAGCGGGCGGGGAGCGAAGCAGCGGGCACGGAGAGAAACAGCGGGCGGGGAGCGAAGCAGCAGGCGGGGAGAGAAGCAGCAGGCGGGGAGAGAAGCAGCAGGCCGGGAGAGAAGCTGCAGGCCGGGAGAGAAGCAGCAGGCGGGGAGAGAAGCAGCAGGCGGGGAGAGAAGCAGCGGGCACGGAGTGAAGCAGCGGGCGGGGAGCGAAGCAGCGGGCGGGGAGAGAAGCAGCGGGCCGGGAGAGAAGCAGCAGGCGGGGAGAGAAGCAGCAGGCGGGGAGCGAAGCAGCGGGCGGGGAGAGAAGCAGCAGGCCGGGAGAGAAGCAGCAGGCGGGGAGAGAAGCAGCAGGCCGGGAGAGAAGCAGCAGGCAGGCAGCATCTTGAAATTCAGCGGTGCGCACCACGTTCCTGCTGCCTCTGCCCTGCGCCCTGCTGCTCAGCGCCCGGGAAGTGCAGGAGCGTGACCTGGATCTGCGCCTAGGGGCGTGGCGGCGCCAGGTGGATCCTACTGTGGTCACCCGTGGGGACCAAGGACAGGCAGTTTAAACGCCCTCATCTCCTAAGACCTGGGCCTTTGGGGAACCAAGCCGGTTTTTATCTGTCCCAGCTCCTTGTGCTAAATATCCTCACTCCCTTCAGAGACCCAAACTTTCTTTTTTATTTTTATTTTTTTTTATTTATTTATTTTTTTTTTTTTTTTGAGACAGAGCCTCAAGCTGTCACCCTGGATAGAGTCCTATGGCATCACAGCTCACAGCAACCTCCAATTCCTGGGCTCAAGCGAGTCTCTTGCCACCACCTCCCAAGTAGCTGGGACCACGGGCGCCCGCCACAACGCCCTGCCATTTTTTGGTTGCAGCTGGCATTGCTGTTTGGCGGGCCCGGGCTGGATTCGAACCTGCCAGCTCAGGTGTACATGGCTGACGCCTTAGCTCGTTGAGCCACAGGCGCCGAGCCAAACTTTCTTTTTTAAAGATACGCTGCCCTTCAGCCCTGATAGTAGAAAGCAAATAACCAGAGCCCCAAGGCAGGATTTTCAGATTTGTGGAGCTAGAGAAAAAGTCAATTGACCTGAGCGATGCTACTGCTCTTGGGACTCCAGTAATGATGGTTTCAAGGCCTCCAGCTTGTGAGGGAAAGTTAGCATTTCCATTTTAGTGTGGGCCAGTTGACGTCATTAAAGAGCAAAGGAGGCAATTAAAAGTGTGAAGATAATTTTACAGTGTTGATGCTGTGTTAGAAAAAAATGAAATACTGATTTTTCTTATCGGATGAGACTTTAGTAAGGATTAAATTGGCTACAATGAGATGCGCACATTTTGTGTTAGTTGAGGTTTGACTAAAGAATACAGCACGCAAATACCAACCCAGTCAAGGTTCGGAGCCCCTCCAGATACAGTTTCCTTAGTCAGCGCTCCTCTCCCTAAAGAAAAACGAGGAAGTTTACTCTTCATCGTAGATTCACTTTGCTCTCGAACTTTCTATAAATTGGCATGTAAAGTCTGTAATCTTCTATATTTGACGTCTTTTCCTTAACAAGTTTTTGGATTTACTCACAGTGTTGAGTAAATCAGTTGTTTGTTCTGATTTTTAAGTGAATGATACTCTAGTGTATTAATATACCACAATGTATTCATTCCTTCACTCACCGTTGGACATTTGTTGTTGCCTATTATGAATTAAGTTTCCTGAGGTCAGGAGTTCCAGACCAGTCTAAGCACAATTGAGACCCGCTCTCTACTAAAAGTCGTAAAACGAGCAGCGCATCTTTGCAGGTGCCAGTAGTCTCAGCTACCGGGGAGACTGAGACAAAAGAATCACCAGAGCCCAAGAGTTTGAGGTTGCTGTGAGCTGTGAGACCATAGCATTTGACTCTGGGCATCAGGTTGAGACTCTGTTTCATTAAAAATAATAATAATAATGTTTCTAAAACATTTTCGTACAAGTTTATTTTGAGAATTCAGGCTTTCAATTCCTTTATTTAAACAGGTTACAGGGCAATTCCTGGGCTGTAGGGTAGTTTCATATAAAACTTTATCAAAAATTGCCAAACTGTTTCCCAGTGGTTGCACCATTTTATATTAATACTTCAGTTCTAATTGTTCCACATCTACAATGCCAGATCTTCCTTCTTCCCCACCCAACACCCTAGCAATTTTTTAAGGTACAAGGTGGAGGCTTCTCATTGTGTCTTTGCCTGCATTAACCTCATGACTAATAATGTTAAACATGTATCAATCACTTGGTTCCAGATCTGTATCTTCCTTTTGAAGTGCCCATTAGGTACTTTTCTCTTTGTGCTAAATGATTTCTTTTCACTATGAATAGTGAGATTGTGGCTATAAGTCACTGATCAGCTATATGATTTTTTAGTAACTTCTACCACTTAGTAATGCTTTTTAAACAGAAGAAATTTTTAATTATGAAATATAATGTATACTTTTTTGCTTTTTGTGAGTAATGCTATTTGTTTCATAGTCAAAACATAATTGATATTTACTGCAAATCACAAAAATGTTCTTTAATGTTTTCTTATGGAAACTTTAGATATTTATCCTTTACTTTTAAGTATATGATTCATCTCAAATTAGCTTTGGTACATAGTATTATATGGAGGCCCATAATTATTTTTTTTCCATGTGGATAGTAAGTTGGCCCATCATCATTTTCTAGAAAAAAATTAATAATCTACCATTGAATTAAGTTTTGAAAATTAGTTAACTGAGTGTATTGACATATTTCTGGAGTATGGATTCTCTTCTGTTGCTTTACATGTCTATTTTCATGGCAAAGCCATAGATTGTCTTGTTTAATCAAAATTTAGACTGCCTGGAGATAAGAAAATGTAAATTCTCCCTTTCTGTTCTTTCTTTTGAAGGTATTTTGGCTAAACTTGGTTTTTGTATTTCCATATAAATCTTAGAACTAATTTCTTAATTTCTATTAGGTCATTCTTAGGTTTTTATTTGTATGGTGTAGAATATGTACATAAATGGGGGGCAATTGACAACAATTACGAATCTTTCAGTAAATCAATCAATCAGTAGTAACTTGGCCAATTCTTTTAGAAGGTATCCATGTGGCAAAGTGTGAAAAAGTGCTGAGCACTTGATATCCCCAAATGTGGGTAGCTAGTTTAATACTTTCAATTTGTTTTCTATGTGTTCATTGATTTAATAATTAGTTGGCAACCATGACAAGACACTAAAAGTTTAGAAAAATTAAGAAACAACTAAAATCAAGATTTCTAAAATTAATTATAGAACAAAGTTTCAGAGTACTGGTATACTAGAGACTGAAATTCTGGGACAGACTTTAACTCCCATAAGTGTTGAGCTCTGTCCTTTCTCCTACATTTATGGTACCCAAAATTTCATGATTTAGGAATATTTTTTCTTTAAGATTATCCCATTTAGTATTCTAAAGTTTTATACAGAGCTTTAGGAAGACCTCGACTTAGGAAAAACATATGACAAATGAAAGAAAGCAAGACTATATATGGAATTTGAAGAGTCTGGAAAAGGTGAGGCTTAGTAGTTAATAAAAGTGCACTGACCTGGGAAATAAGTGACAAAGACACACGTCATCGACTTGGTCATTGTTCTAACTACTAGCTTTGTCTTTATGTCTTTGACAACACAGATACATTATGCATCTATAAATGCATATATGTGCTTATGTGCATCTGAATATGCATATATATGTATATATTTTCTAAATAAATGGAGTTTGGAAGATATATAGTAATTATGAACAGATGAACCTCAAAATATCCTACTGACATGTATTTAGTAACACTTAGATTCCTCATGACCATATTGTTGAAGAGATGCCACCTATATTCAATGATTCAACTATATTCAATAAAGCCTGAAATGAACAAAAAACTTCTGTGTAATTGATAATTTTCGATAGAGTAATACTGACACTGTTTTAATGAATTACTTATAAATCTATCACAGTACAGAAAAACAAAATTGAACTTGTTTTGTTCATTCATTTAAAATTATTTTGCTTTTCTGCCCTTGGTCATTTTAGAATTGCTAGTAGAAAATTGAAGCTCTATTCAAGAAGACCTTGGAGGGTGTCATCAGCTATCTGTATATTCTGTCAAGTCAAAAAGAGAAAACCTGGACCAGTGGTTGCCACCTGAAACTTAGAAATCTCCTAGAAATCTGTAAAAATAATTATACTTGCCCAGACATAAACTGTGACTTACTGTGGAAGGCGGATAGGTTGACTTCTCAGGGGGGCACTCTGCCTCAATCCTGGGCAAGCCTACAGATGTGCAATCCCTGAGGGTCATCTGAACCACGGATGATGAACAGAACCCAGAGGCACTGGGACAGAACAGACTACTCCTGCGCCATAGGTGGAAGGGGTTATGCTCTTTGAACTTCTGATATGTAGTTAGATTAGTAAACTTGGTAGGAATTGAACTAGTTTCTCCCTCCCCCTTTTTAAATATGCTATGGCCTTCTGTTAGCAAGCCCCTACCCTTTACCCAGCCTCTCTCTCTATCCAGTCTTCCAAGGGACTTGGAATTCTTTCAACTCTATCCTTTGGCATTTTTCCATTTTGCATACATACCTTTGTTAGAAATCAATAAAAGCCTTCTGAAGAGGCCAGAGGGGGTCTGTATTTTCTTGGTCTTCCTGCTCCACCTGAGTTAATGTAAGCCTGCTCCAGGTATTCTCAGACAATATGTTTTAAACTGGCCTAAGTTATTTTTCTTCACCGTCGTTTTCCCAGATGGCTTTCAAATCAGGTTGGGGTTTGCTCTCAACAACCCCATGACAACTTTCTAAATATAAATTTCATTTGTAGAGCTCAGTAGTACATATTTCTTAAGATTACCTTCATCTGATGACAATTATAAAAGTCAGTTTGGGGAATCATCATTTTGAAGATAATTTTATCTCAAGTGATGTGCATACTTCTCTTCCATAAACTATTCGTAGGTCTGTATGAATACAGATGCACTCAGATATACAACCATTACAATGACAAATATCATTGTTAATAAACAATAAATTATATATAATAAGTGACATAAATAATAGGTAATAAATTTTGGGCTCAGTCCGTAAGGTTAACATCGAATTATAACTATTAAGAGGTATAGCACCTCAGTAAGCCTGGATTGAAAAAGCAAATATGTTTACTAGAATATTAAATAATATTGCTTAATCAGTATATGAGGAAGAGGGATATGGAGAGCAAAGAATACTGGAAAGACACAAGCTGAAGGTCAACCATGTGAATAGTGTGCTCATTGAGAATGCTTTCATAGACACTGAGACGTGTTTGACATGTTTGACGAGGATTATGAGTGCTTTATTGTCAAAAGTGCATCTTATAGATATATTCTGGGAAAGCGTATTGGGAATAAAAATTGTCATTCTAGCCCTGTGGGTCATAAAACTGAGGTTCAGAGTTTTTGAGATTTGTTCAGGACTTGTTTGATGCGGTTTAAGGATGCTTTATTGTCAAAGGTGCATCTTACAGATATATTCCCGGAAAGCATATTTGGAATAAGAATTGCCATTCTAGCCTTTGGGTCATAAATCTGAGGTTCAGAGTTTTTGAGATTTCTTCAGGACCATAGAGGGAAACCAAAATGAAAACCCAGAACATTCTACAATGTTCTGTCTGCTCTACCATCTGAGTACTCTCTAAGACAAATCTCTTCTATAATCAGTCCACATGTGTGTAGTTGGTACCCACAATGTATTTATAAAATGTCCTAATTATTGTGGCATACAACATGATTTGGAAATAAATTCTCTCACTCTATAAAATAACTGGATTCAATAAAGGTAGGAGTTAACCTTCACTGATTGGCTTTAACTCAGTTGATCCATGAAATATCAGTTGGTCTAAAATGATTCTAGGTCATTTCGGAAACCCAAATCAGAGATACTAAAAAATCCTCACCATTCATACTGCTTTGCTTCTAACAGTCAAGTATAACAGCTTTTTGGTCTTTAAGCTGGAGGGTAAAATGGTAATTTGTTGTGCATTTATATAGTATTTTCTGAAATTATTTCCTGCAACATAGTTCACAGATATTTGCTTATACTCCTGACCTGTAAATTTCATGTTGTCATGGTGGGGATTGTTTAACTGGCAGCCTACTATCTGAACATAAATACATCCATGTTCAGTTTTAATATAAAGCCTTATTGAGTTATAAGTATAGTTTATATGTATATATATATATTTATATTTAGACAAACAGATGGTGCTGAAAAAAAACGAGAGAGATGAAAGAATTGTATCTCTCAACAATTTGACATGGGAGGAAGAATAGATGGTTGTGGACATCTTGGGTTTTGTCCCTCCCTTCATTATTTTCATTCACCTCCAGGGTTATGCTTGTGAATGTTACCTAAAGTGGCAAAAAAAGACTTTATAAGGTGATTTTCTTAGTTATCAGCCAACTTTAAGAAAGGGAAATTTTCCTGGATCAGCCAACGAGGCCATAGCAATCAAATGGCTTTTAAAAGTGCAAGAATCAGTCAGAACAGTGAAAGGGAAAAGATATGAAGGAGAGAAGATACCTCAGAAAGTGAGATTTGGGGCATTGCCTGTGGCTTAAAGGAGTAGGGCGCCAGCCCCATATACCAGAGGTGGCTGGTTCAAACCCGGCTCCAGCCAAAAACTGCAAAACAAACAAACAAAAAAAAACAGAAAGTGAGATTTGAAAGTATGGGAGGAAATCGATGCGCTGTTGTTAGCTTTGAATGGTTCTGTGAAAGTGGAAATGTGGTGACTTCTAGAAGTTGGAGAGGCTGTAGGCTGGTAACCAGCAAGAAAACAGGGACTGAATACAACCACATGGGACTGAATTTTACCAAGAACTTAAAGTAACCTGGAAACAGACTGTCTTCTAGAGCCTCCAAAATGAGACGCGCCCTGCTGAGCCTGATTTCAGCCCATTGAAACCCAGAACAGAGAACCGAGTGAGCCACTGTGCCCAGACTAGGGATCTACAGAACTGTAACGTGATGAATTTCCGTCACTGTAAGCCTCTCAGTGTTTGGTAACTTGTAATACCAATAAGGGAAAATTAATAAAGATCTCATAAATTTCTTTTTGGAATCTCAACATTTCAAATGTTTGAGAAGTTTCATTCTCTACATTAGGAGTCAGCAAACTACAGCACGTAGGCTAAACGCTGCTCACTGCTTACTTTGGCACAATCTGGGAGTGTAAGAGTGATTTTACACTTCTAAATGCTTTAATAAAAAAGAATGAAAGTTAATATTTTATGAAACATGGACAGTACATGAAATTCAAATTAAGTATCCAGAAATAAAGTTTTATTAGAAAGCAAACATATCCATTGTTTTTTAGCAATGGATAAATACTACCTTTTAGACACAGTGGAAGGATTAAGTGACAGACATGATTATGTCCCACAGAGACTAAAATACCACCACGGAAGCTTCATCAAGATTCGCCCCATTCTTCCCATGAGTGCTTGGAGATTCATGAAGGAAAGTCTCCAGCTGAGAACACATCCATGTGTATCTTCAGCCTTCACATCTCACTGAAGCTTATACTTACATCTTAGAAATTTAGTAAGGAATTCTTACTGAATTTCTCTTACCACTTCATATGGCAGTGACAGCATCTATCTCATGTCAGCAAATCTTCAGGTGTCCTCTGTAGGCTTTATCTGATGTGTGGTTAGATGGTAGCTCTCTGACTTAAGCTCTATGTTACAGTCAAGAAAAACATTCATTGTTCGGTGCCTGTAGCTAAGTGGCTAAGGTGCCAGCCACATACACCAGAGCTGGTGGGTTTGAATTCAGCCCAGGCCTGCCAAACAATGACGACTACAACCAAAAAATAGCTGGGCATTGTGGCAGGCCTGTAGTCCCTGCTCCTTGGGAGGCTGAGGCAAGAGAATCACTTAAGCCCAGGAGTTGGAGGTTGCTCTGAGCTGTGATGCTGCAGCACTCTTCCCAAGGTGATAGCTTGAGGCTCTATCTCAAAAAAAAAAAAAATAATAATCACTTACAGATTTTTAGAGTAGAAGTGATGGGCTTTCTAGCTCCGTACATATATGAACTGACATCAGATATCTCTTTTAATTTGCACATATTGTCAAATACATCTTTTTTTTATTTATACTTCTACTTTATTTTTTTATTTTTTATTATTTTTTACTTTTTTTATTAAATCATAGCTGTGTACATTAGCACAATCGTGGGGTACACTCTGATGGCTTCACATACAATCTGAAACATTTTCATCAAACTGATTAACATAGCCTTCATGGCACTTTCCTAGTTATTATATGAAGACATTTGTATTCTGCATTTGGGGAGGGGGGAGGCTGGGTGGAGGGAGGGGAATTGGTGGAATCACATCTACAGTGCATCTTAGAAGGGTACAGATGAAACTTGCCAAATACATCTTAAATTTGACAAAACTATAGTAAGTATCACAGGCAGGAAAAGTATTTTTGTTAATATTATTTTTGATTGGCAAGTCATAATTGTACATATGGGTCTGACACTTAAGTTCACAAACTCACCACTGTGCGCTTGGTAGACTGTACAATTTAGTAATGATTAATAATCTCGGTGTATCAGTGTCTCACAGCTGCTTTACTGTTGACCTGAGGCAATGTCTTGCTGAGTGGGGTTCATTATTGTTGTTGCCTGTTTTTGTGGACCATTCTGAGAATGTCAGAGCTTGAATTAGAGCAGCAACAAACATTAAATTTCTTTTTTTTTTTAATTCTCAAACAAAAGTCTTTATTTATAAATGAAACACTTTCATTTGGCTAGGACAAAAATAACTTATTTTGTTATGTTTGATCCAGGTATATGATGATGTAAAAGAAAAAAAAAAACTTAGCAAGAATAACTTCCTGAGCATTAGATAAAATAATCACATGTACTTTAATTTCTGTACAAACTCATAGAGTTAGAATATATATAATACTAATATTATTTATACTTGATTCTATAATAGTACTTTCAATATTTCATACTTTAAATCAAAGATTAATTATTTGGAAATCATCAAAGGCCAAATGACACCTTACACATTTATAACAAATCAGTTTTAAGTTATAACCAAAAAATTATTCTGTAATATAAATTAAGGGCAAGGTTTTCTTTCTTTTTTTTTTTTTTTGTTACATTTCTTGTTAAACTTGCCAAGAGTAGAAGTGAATCAGAGAAATGCTAGTCCACGTTATGGGGACAATGCCATGAAGAAAATAGCAGTGTCCAAACGAATTAAATGTTTTTCTGAGGGAAGAGAAAGCATCAGTGATGAAGAGAGGTGAAAGTGGCCAGTAATGAGCAGAACTGACAAAAACGTGGCAAAATATTGTGCATCAAACTCACTGGCTGACTGTGAGACTCAGAGAAAAAGATCAGTAGAGAACCAGGAAAATCTTAACTGGAAATCTTGGCCAATAACTTGTGACTCTTAAATCCACAACAACGTGGCAGCTCATATAGCATGTCAGTGATGGAGTTTTTAACCAATAGGCAAATAGCCGTATTTTAGCATAATCTCTAATCACCTGACCTGGCCCTCAGTAACTTTTGTCTTTAGCCAAAAATAAAGGAAACATTGAAAGGAAAGCATTTTGATGACATTTAGGACATCAAGGGTAGTATGGCAACAACTCTGATGGCCACTCCAGAAAAAGAGTTTCCAAATTGCTTTGAAAGTTGGACTAGGTGCTGGCACTGGTGCTTAGCTTCCAAAGGGCAGTATTTCAAAGGTGACCATAGTGATATTTGGCAATGATGTATGTCATTTTCTAGGATAGGTTCACAAATTTAATAGTCAGATTCACAATAACAGGATAAAATGTGATGTTTAGACACATGCATTAACACAATGGAATACTATTCTGCCCCCCAAATAAGGAAATTTTGTCATTTGTGACAATACGAATGAACCTAAAAGATATTACGCTTAGTAAAATAAGTGAGGCACAGTAAAACATGTGATCTCCTATGTGGAGAAGCAGGTTTTGTCTCCTTCCAAAGTCTACTAATAATGATGATAGGACTATCAGACATGCTGGGCGTGGTGCCTCATGCCACCTAGCACTCTGGGAGGCCGAGGCAGGTGGACTGCCTTAGCTCAGGAGTGGGAGAACAGCCTGATGCAGATTTAGATCCTGTCTCTAAAAATTAGCTGGCATGTGGTGGGAACCTGTAGTCCCAGCTACTTGGGAGGCTGAGGCAAGAGGATCACCTGAGCCCAAGTTTGAAGTTACCATGAGCTATGATGACACAGCACTCTACCGGGGGCAACAAAGTGAGATTCTGTCTCAAAAAAAAAAAAAAGAATAACAAGAATATCAATCACAATGTAGAATGAAATCATAATTAATTTAATTAGTAACTCTGTAGCTTTTAAATAGAATCCTCAACTTCTAGAATCTTAAATTCGGAGAATTTTTAGAGGAGGATTTTGAAGTTTTAATCTATATTATCACAAGGTGAACTACTGTGCAGTATAGCTGTTGAAATTTGATGATTTCACACTAAGAGTTACAAGTTACACAACAGTTATCTGAGTTTAAACTCAGTAGTGAAATATATTTTGAAATGGTATTGTCAACTAGAAAGGGATCAGCATTGAGAATAGGTGAGAATAATATTCGTAGCTACGATTGCATCTGATTTTCACTCTGAAGAACTAATTGCCAGAGCACTGGGGTGAGAATTCTGTGTTTTCCTCACAGGGGAAACGCGAAGATATGAGGTTTCTTGCAGAGAAGAATCTACATGTAATGACAAATTTCCATATGTGCATGAATAATATCACTAATGGTTAACGTTACCAGAGGAAAGGGTAAAAGAATATGTATCTTGTCCTCAAACTTTAATATTAGTGTTTTGAAACATTCCTTCTTGAGAGCGATGTAGAAAGGACTTCATCAATAATGAGAGGTGTGTCAGACAGTGTTTGAAGACTGAAAATATTTCAGAGAGATTTAATTGATCTATCAGAAAAGAGAGATATCTGTTCAAGAGAAATAACTAAAGACCACATTATTTTAGTAAAAAGCACATTCAGTTTGGGGCGGACCTCAATCTAGGTCCATAATCTTTATATTTATTAAAGTTCCCCGAGGAGAATAAAAGGGAGCAGAGAGAAAGACAAGAGTTCACGTAACAAAATACTTAATAATTTGCAATATAAATTAGAAGTGAGTTTAATCACTCATAGTGAGAGATGAAAATACAGCATATAAATACATTGCCTCCCAGTATTAAATCTTCATTGTTACTTGTTTTTTTGAGACAGAGTCTGAGGCAGTCACCCTGGGTAGAGTGCCATAGTGTCACAGCTCACAGCAACCTCAAACTCTTGGGCTTAAGCAATTCTCTTATCTGGACCTCCGGGGTAGCTGGGACTACAGGAGTCTGCCACAATGCCCAGCAATTTTTTTTTTTTTTTTGGTTGCAGTTGTCATTGTTGTTTAGCTGGCCCTGGGCTGGGTTTGAACTGGCAAGAATTGGTGTACATGACCGGTGCCCTACCGACTGAGCTAGGGGCATCGCCATTGTTACTTGTATTATCATCAGATCATTAGAACAGAATTATCCTCATCATCATTAACATTGCCTCTAATTCATTGAATGTGGTAGCTTGTGTCTAGGTCAACACTAGTCTTCACAGTGTTATTTTTATTTTATTCTCAGGAAAACTTCATGAGGTAGGTTTTGGAAAATTTAAAGAAGTAGAAACTGATGCTTAGAGAATAAAGAAATTTTCAGGAAGTAACATAGCTATTTAGTGCACAGCCATGGTCATATATCATAACCAACTCTGAGGGGAGGGTTAATATAAGAAAGGGGAACAAAATGACTCTTAGGAATTGTTTGTCCTGGACGTGGTGATATCTAATGATCTATTCTCTTAAATGCAGAACATTTATGCAGTCCACATCCCTGCTATGGGAGGAACAAAATACTGTTCAACCAGAATGTAGATGAATTGAGAATTCCAAACCATTTTGTTTCTGAAATGAATTAATACCATGGAATATATTCTCCTTTTGAATTGAAAGGTGTGTAGGCCCTTCAAAAACTAACAAAGTTGGTGGCTATGGGTAACCTATTGCAAATGTTTTATAGTACTTTTGACAAGAGCATCAATAAAATTGGAAAGATAGAGATGCCAGCCTTATACCACATTTGCTGAGAAGGCAAGTAGTGCTTCATTTTAATCATCATAGTAACCATTGTCATGAATGTTATTTTCATTCACTCTCAATTCTCTTCTCCTAGTTGATAATAGTGCCACTTCAAAACATATTTCACTAGTGAGTTTTAAAGTAAAAAATTGTAAGTCCACAGTGATCACAACAGCATGGTATTGGCACAAAAATAGGGGCATAGACATTAGAATAGAATAGAATAGAAAAGAATAGAATAGAATAGAATAGAATAGAATAGAATAGAATAGAATAGAATAGAATAGAATAGAAAACCTAAACATGAAACCAGCCTCTTACCACCATTTAATCTTCAATAAACCAAACAAATACATACACTGGGGTAAAGAATCCTGATTCAATAAATAGTGCTGGGGGAACAGGTGAATCACATGTAAAAGACTGAAACTGGACCCATACCTTACACCACTTAACAAAAATTGACTCACAATAGATAAAATATTTAAATCTAACACATGAACCAATAAAAATCCTAGAAGAAAGCTTGGGTAAAACTCTTAAGGATGTCAGCCTGGGGAAAGATTTTATGAAGAGGATTTCTTTGGCAATTGCAACAACAACCAAAATGAACTAACTGCACTTAATTAAACTGAAAAATTTCTGCACAGCTAAGGACACAAGTAAAGCAAAAAGACAACATTCAGAATTGGAAAAGCTATTGTCATGTTAGAAATCTGACAAGGGTTGAAAACTAGACTCTACAGAGTGCTCAAAATAATCAAAAAAATGGAGTCAACAATTGCTTCTATCACTGGGCAAGAGACATGAACAGAATCTTCTCTAAAGAAGACAGATGAATGCCCACAAACATGGAAAAGCAGTCACCGTCCCTAGTCATCAGAAAAATGCAAATCAGAACCACCCTGAGATGTCACCTAACCCCAGAGAGAATGGACCACATCACAGATGCTGGTGCGGATGTGGAGAGAAGGGAACACTTTTAAACTGGTGGTGTAAGCACAAACTAATATAGCCTCTTTAGAAAGAAGTATGGAGAATCCTCAAAGAACTCTAAATAGACATTCCCTTGGATCCTGTAGTTAATTGAATTTTGATAGCCATACTTTATCCTCTGATAATACACTTCTGAAAATCGCAAGTATATATTAATAGAGAGCATTCTTGTTTTTACAGTATTTGCAGACTTAAAGCAACTTTGAATACTCAAAACAATGTTTAAACACAATTGATATGGTCAAACCATCTTAGATTTGTTACTTGGAGGAATAAATTCAGACATTCAAAGCATGGCCTCTCCCTAATTTCAATACAAATTCTTAAATATCCTTAATTGTCAATTAATATTACAAATACATATCACTACCATTTTCTGCACTAACTTAAGAAAACAAATTATTTCGAATTAAACTAGACAAAATCAGATAATATATTTTTTAAAGAAAAGTGAAAGCAAATTAGAATCCACAAAGAAACCTGATGTGAGCAGCTAATCATTAAGCAATAATGAACCAAGATTTTCCAGCAGGTGAAAATAGGACTAGCTAATATTGTTTTAACAGAGTTAAAAAATTGCAGAATCTTTTTAAGATTTTACTAAAATTAGGAAAATGCTATGGGAGGAAACTAGTGAACTATTTTGATAACCTCTGATGTCTTCCCAGAGACATCACTATCCATGTTCTTAAATTAACAAGGAATTTATTTCATCATATTTCACTTATGTCAAAACTTAAAATTTTCACACAGCGATTCATATGACCTTATGGGCTTATCCTGTAGAAGTCAATTTTTTATCAGGCTTTGGTCTTTGAATACTGAGTTGTTTATTTTTATATAAGAAGGCAATTCTGGTTCATTATCTAATTATATTGTATGAAATCATGAATATGTTCCTGGCATATTCATGGCATTTTGTTTGTCGTAAAGGCTAAATATGAAAATCTGGTGAAAACTCCTCCATTGGGCTTAAAATTCTTTAAGGCCAGAGTCTGAGTCTTAAGCTTCCAAATAGTCTGTGAAGATTATCAGTAACCTGGACCCTATATTGATTATCTACATGATCATACAGATCTGCATGGTCTTCTGTATTTCAAGTGACCCTTAAACTAATTACAATTTATAAGATTTTCTCTTTGGTTTTATATAATAAACTGCGAGAGCATGGGAGCTATGCACACAGGGTTCCATAATCATCCTTTGGGAGTTGTTTTTTTTACAGTAATTACAGATTTAAATACTCAAAATGATGTTTAAACCCCATTTAACTCAAAATGATGTTTAAACACAATTTATATGGTCAAACCATCTTAGATTTCTGAGTTGGACGAGTAAATTAAGACATTCAAGTGTGGCCTCTGCCTAATTTCAATTATTCAAAGAATTGCGTAACTCAGTTCTCAAAAAAAGTCACCCAGGTAAAGATTCACTTTAATAACACGCTCCAAGTTTTCATTTCCTTCTCTCTCTCTCTCATACACACACACACACTTTTTTACTCTCTACTCTGTTTCTCTCAATAATACAGTAATGTTATTCTGAAGAGTCTTCCCTCCAAATCATCTAATTCATACACTCTTCAACAGCAAATTTATTTCATTGTCTGTAAGAAGTTTTATTTGACAGTTATTCCATGTACATTTCCATTAGTCCAAATATCAATCAGCATTTTATAAACATTATGAATCCCTTGAGCATATACTTTCTTATATTTAACCTGCAAATTATTTTTTAATCTGAAGAAATACAAAGCATTCAATATTATAATTCCTCATGGACTGAATCAAACAGTGTTCTATTATCTAAAAATAAAGACCTGAGAAAATAAATGTCTTTTTTTAAGCAACATTTTGGTTACAGAATATAAATATACACATATGTGTGTGTGTGCAAATGTATACATATATATATATTAATTTGGTAAATTTAGAAAATATAGAACAGGTAAAAAAATAGAAAACCTTTGGCAGTATCACTACTCAGAAACCATATTAAGAATATTTTAAACTCTTCTTGCCAAATTAGATCATTTTTAATAACTTTCAAATATACTTTTTGAATAAATGAATATATATTAATTCACTTACGTCAGTGGTTCTCAACCTTCCTAATGCCAGGACCCTTTAATACAGTTCCTCATGTTGTGGTGACCCCCAGCCTTAAAATTATTTTCATTGCTACTTCATAACTGTAATTTTGCTACTGTTATGAATCATAATGTAAATATCTGACATGCAGGATGTATTTTCATTGTTTCAAAGGGATCACGACCCACAGGTCGAGAACCACTGACTTATGTGGTTGACAAAGGTATCAACATAAATCAAGATCTGAAGTTAGGTTAAATAAAGAACTACTTGATTGTGAAATTTATAATTCACATTTAATAGTCCATTGTACTGCAGAGTGGTCATGTGACTCAGTCTGTCAAGTTAGCCCCTGTGAACTGACAATTTAATTCTAAACCAGCCTGATCTCCAGTAATCTCAATCAAATGAACCTTAGAGAAAACAACATAATTTTAAATTGAGGTTTTACCTAATCTTTGTAGGTTAATTTTCAACAGATTTTGCTTCCAGTATATTACTCCTTCGTAACTTTATACTATACCAACACTGACTTTATTAGCATGTCTTAATCACAGACTTTCACAGCAATAGGGATGGGGCCTCAGATCTACCTGAAATGTTAGTTATACATTTTTTTGTTTAAAACATTTTTTGATGTATTCCCATTGTGTGAAACTTCCTCCACAATGTGCCAGGTCACATGAGACATACAGCAAAGAACTGAGCTGACTTCCTTATCATTAATTTCAGAAATTAATTTACACAAAACAAGGACATTCCACCGATGCTAATATGTGGCAAGAGTCGGAGTCTCCAACTAATCACCGTGAACACCGAGCATAATTCAGGAAGAGAGGTGAGCCGTTCTATAATTTTCTGCCTGCTGATTAAAATGTTCCATGAATTTTATTAGGAAAAACAATACATTGATGTATTTTAAAAATAAAATACAGTTTTTACTGTCTACACATTGCAATTCAAGTTAAAAGTGCTGGTGTTTTGTGCTGGTCACCCAAGGTAAAATACAATGTGATTGATGTAATCAGAATGCTTTGGTAAGAATTTAGGCTTAGGTAAACTATGCCAGCAGCAAGCACTTTCCTTACAGATAAAAGTTTCTCTATGAAAACCTTCTACTCTATAAATTTCTAATTGAAAAAGTGGCTGGTTAAAAAGTTTGTCCAGTTAGAAAGTTATTTTTCTTTCCCATTTCAGGCTTAAATCTATTATATAAAGTTTAAGTAATTGTGGAACAAGGAATGCATCTTTCCCTAAGTTCCACTGAAAACCAAAAATGTGACACATTTATTGAGGAAAGAGCCCTGTCTTCAAAAAGTATGTCTATTCTGTTAATTTATAATGCTAAACTTGCAACGTGTAAATAATTTATAGTTTATAGATTTATATAGTTTGCAAGTCATGGTGCAGAAGAATTAATGAGTCCTTAAAAAGATCAGGTTTTTCCAAAAGCACCTCTGGACAATTCCCATATTTGATTTTGTGACATAATTTAGTGGAGTACCAGTGAAGTAAAAATGTGAGTTAACTGGTGTCTGATATACAGGGCCAGACCTATTTTGCCCCACAAATTTGTAATAGTCTATAGTCTTTCCTTTTCTATGCCTATTTTAGTGAAACACTATGATCAAAGTAACATACACATTTCCCAATTCTGAAGAGGAAATTCCCTATTTTAAACTTCACACAATTCTTTCTAATCGGAGGCTGAACATTGCACCCAGGGAAAGATCCTTCACTGTTCTTCTGTTTCTTTTTGCTTCCTAAAGCAATCATTCGAGGAAGCACTCTTCTTCCCCCAGGGCTCTAAAGCTGATAAATTCACACAATTAATCAGTTATGGAACTCTCGACACAAATGAGGGAAAAAAGCACCCCAGCACATATCACCTTTCATACCCACAAAGCATTTTTTTTTACTGGAACCTGAATAAAGTGATTCACTGCCTAGAATTCTTTGTTATTTGCACAGTCTGTTAATATAGGAAAATTACATATGATGAAAGTAAATGAGAGTTATCAAGTTTATGTTATTGGATGAAATTTCATCTTCTCAAAAGGAAAACATCCAAAACTAAAATCAAATTTAAGAAATATCAACTACATTCTTTCCCCAACTATTTCGACATTTGTGAAATATCTTTTGAAGATGGCCCCATTTGAGGTTGATAGACATTTCATCTCAAATACATGTTTACTCTAGGTCTTTTAATATGGTTAGCTGTTTCAAGAGTGATAAACAGTAATGTAATATTTAGAAGCTCATCATTAGCATAACTTTTATCTTGTATTTTAGAACTTGCCAAAATTAAGTGTTACTGGGACTTATTTTTATTGTTTTAATAACACGGTGATGGAAGTTTCAGATAAGCAAGTAACAGAACACAACGAAAGCAGCCTTCTCCTCTCTCTGTTTTCTTCATCTAACTCCAGTCCCGGCAATACCCACCTATTGCCCTGGTAATCCCAGCCCTCATCCGTTTTCTGATCTAACTGACGGACTTTCCCCCTGCCTCAGTAAGCATTAAGATGCAAAAAGGTAGCGACCATACCTTTCTATGCCAAAGTTATTATTAGTTTTCTCAGTATTAGAATCATTAGATGCAAGGCTTATAAAATTATATTGCATAACATATATATGTGTACATATATATACACACACACACATATACATATATGTATATATGCTAAAAATTCATCGCTATGTTTCACTGAGATAGCATAATTTTCTACCATATAAAACAACACAAGCATTATCTTTATGAAATTGGCCTAGAATTAAAAAAAAAAAAAAAAAACTGGGTGGTCATTGGTTGATATATATCATTTGTAAAAGACTATTTAAATAAATCCCATGTATGATTTGGGCAACTTGGAAGAGAGTTCTGTTATCAACATATCATTATGATGTCTTACTTATGTTGCTAACAGTATTTTAGCAGACTCTTAATAAAAAAATTCTATTCTGTCTTCATAATTCTAACAATTTTCCAAATGTTTGGGGAAAGAAGTTGTTTAATTTCTATCTTTCTAAATTTAAAATAAAACTTCATCTTACCTCTCCAAAAAGTCTTGGCAAACTTCAATTCCTCTTTGCTTTTGTTCATCAGCTCCTTTGAGACCATTTTTTGCACACACCTTAATCAGACTAAGATTTTCAGATAAGATTCTTGTGTTTCTCTGTCAGAGTTTTCTTGGTCTGCTATGCTTCTCACAGTCAGCCAATGATTTTTGGTGGGCAATTAGATGAATTTTTGCAATGTTTTCATTCATTCTGCTTGTTACTAGCTTACCTGACCTCTCTACATCAGTGACACTTTCTCTTCTCTCACAAAAGCATTTAATCCATTTGTGCCCTGCTGTTTCTCCAAGACATTATCCCCATAAACTTGTACTAACACGTCTCTGATTTCACCTCCACTCTTGGGAACTTTAACAGGAAAGTTAATGTTTGTTCACTGCTCTAATTCAAGCTGAAACATTCTCATTCTAGCACACAAAAACAGCCAACAACAATAATGAACACCATTCAACAAGACATTGCCACACGTCAATACAAACGCAGCTGTGACACACTAGTATGAGAAGGTCATGAAATCTTACCAAGTGTTTGTACAGTGTTGTCAACATAAGCACGGGATGGCAAGTTCATAGACGTAACTGTCAGACCTCACAGATGATACCCAAACAGGCGTGAATTAGAATGATATGGATTAGAAGTCACAAAACTGGAATTTAAACATAACTCTATGATTATGTCTGTAACCATTATGTTAGAGGACCCTCTTAGGAGAGTTTAGATCAGTGTTTTTCAAGCAATGTGCATGAAAATTTTTAAATATCATTAATTAAATTATTTTTAAAAGAAGTTCAAAGCACAGTAAATATATTTATTTTTTTACACTCTCTCTCTCTCTTTTTTTTTTTTTTTACATAATTTAAGTGTGCTGTGGGCATTTAACTATAGATTTAAGTGTGCTGTGAGATAAAAAAAAAAAGGTTGAAAAACCCTGGTTTAGACATTAAGAGGGGCCAAAGTGGGCCTTGAAAAATTCTAACAGAATATTAAGTAAAATGGATAAAATTCTTCAGTTAGGAGGTGAGAGCTGTTCTTCAATTGGGGAAGACAAGATTGACTATAATGTTTTATAAAATTAGAATGCTCAATGAAAAACTAATTGTCTAGTCCAGGCGCATGGCTCATGCTTATAGTCCCAGCAGTCTGGGAGACCAAGGCAGGTGGTTTGCCTGAGCTCAAGAGTTCAAGGCCAGCCTGAGCCAGAGAGAGAACCCTGTTTCTAAAAATAGCCAGGTGTGGCAGGCATCTGTAGTCCCAGCTACTTGGGATGCTTAGACAAGAAAATTGCTTGAGCCCAGGAGTTGGAGTTTGCTTTGAGCTGTAAGCTGTGAGCTGTGATGCTACAGTACTCTACAGAGGGTAACATAGTGCGACTCTATTTCAAAAAAAAAAAGAAAGAAAGAAAAATTAATTGTCTAATTATTTATTTATAGAACACCTAAAATATATGGGTAGCACTCTGGGTTCTGAGGAGAAAACAGGGGAAAAAAGAAGCCTTTTCCTTGAATATGCATGTTAATGAACTTCAAGAATCTCTTGTTGAGAAGTTTTAGAGAGGTAGGCAAAGTGGATGAAAAGTGGACATTGGTTGCGAGATCGTAACAGAAAGAAGGAAAAGTTTTAGTTAAAAAAAAAACAGAAATCTTATAAACAATAAAAAAAGAGGAAATATTGATAAGATTTCTGGAATTGCTTGTTTTGTTAAATCATTGTGGTCTATGAGTTTATGATAGTTTGAACTTTGTTATTTAATTTAATTCATTGCTTAATTACTGTTTTTCTATCAATGATTACACTGTAGTTACTATGTTAGCATAGCAGTATTCCCAGATAGATTTTTGTTTGTTGGGAGGTTGGGTTTTGGGGGGGGCAGAGTTAATACTTTGCATGAAATATCTTATCTTATAACAGTGAAATTGCTTTCTCTTTGTCTTGTGATTTTTTTTGAGGTGAAATTTAAGTTTTTGTGTGAGTAGTACTATTCTACCTATCTTGAGTGTCTTGCTTGTACTGTATCACATTATACCTTTGTTTAATTCTTAATAAACTGTTCACTTGTTAAAAAAAAGAAAAAAGAAAGAAAGAAAACAATCCAACCAAAAACAGGTAAAGTATCTGAATGGACACCAAAAAAGATAGATTGCAAATAAGCATATGGAAAGAAACTCAACATCATATATCATTAGATAATTGCAAATTAAAAATAAAACAGATACCACTACACACACCTGTTAGAATGGCCAAAATCCAAAGCCCTGGCAACACCAAATGCCAGCGAGGATGTGGAACAGCAGGGACTCTCAGTCAGCACTGGGGAGTACAGAATGGCACAGACACTTTGGAAGACAGTTCTGCAGCTTCTTACAAAACTAAGCATGCCTTACACTCAATCTAGTATTCTCACTCCTTGGTATTTACCCAGGTGAGTTGAAAACTTATGTCCATGCAGAAACCTACCCATGTGTGATACTATAATGTTGGATACATCCCATCATGTATGGTCAAGAGCCACAGAGCATCCAGCACAAAGAGAATACCCAATGTACACTGTGGGCTTCCGTCAAGAATAATGTGTCTGGTTTTTGAAATTCTCCTTTACTTTTATTTATATAATATTAGTTGTCTATGTTTTGAGACTTTGGGAAAAAAAATAAGAAGTTAACTGATGACGTCATACTGAGCCTCAGAGTCAAACACTGTATAATGTCTTATTTGACAATGTGAACGTTACTTTCTTGGCATTATTATTACTAATATTGCTTAATATTTCGATGCAGTAATTGTCCGTTTTTTTTTCCTGAATGTATTTATCTTCGTTCATTCCTTACGTGATTTTTGTTTTTACTCCTTATCTTAAACATTGTTATTGTTATTAAATTTAAGCCTTTTAAATTCTGTCAAGGCAAAAAGTGGAAACCTAATTAACACATGTATATGTTAAAAAACAAAACAAACAAACAAAAAAACCAATAATGTGTCCATACCGGTTCATCAGTTGTAACAAATGTGTCACTCTAGTGCAAGATACTAACAATGGGGAAAAATTGGGAGGAGACAGAGGCAGCACATGGAAACCATTGGTACTTTCCACTCATTTTTCTGGAAACTTAAAATTGCTTAAAAAAAAAAAAAAGTTGGGTGGCACCTGTGGCTCAGTGAGTAGGGCGCTGGCCCCATATGCTGGAGGTGGCGGGTTCAAACCCAGCCCTGGCCACAAACCTCAGGAAAAAGAAAAAAAGGTTTATGGAAAAAAAGGGAAAGGTTTGTCCCTATATACATGGTTACAGTCCCTATATACATGGTTACACCTTCCTTGGAATCCTTAAACACTTAATTTCTTTTTGAGTGTTTTCTACAGACATAGGTGCAAATCCCCCTCACTGAAATCATGTTTTGCAGCTGCCCTTTCTTACTGATTTTGGTGGCATTTCCAATAAAGTGCATGCGTAAAGCCAGCAGAAATAATTTCATGTGACTTGTCAGGCATGGTGGAATCCCCGTGTACCTGCCACTGTGTGTGTTTTCCTGTAATCACCGCATGACCTCCATCCCGGGGGTCCAAGAGAGGCATTTTGTTTCCACGATGATATTCCTGAACTTTCCAGTGTTCTAGCTAAGGTAAGAAATATGAATGTTATCATTCCTTCTGCTTACAAAGACTTATGATTTGGTCCAGGGCATAGCATTGGAGTGTGCTAATAGATAATCCTGGACTGTTCAAGTTCATTCCCCAAGCAAGTGATTAATTCTCCCTTATCCTTTAAATGCCTATGCAGTCTTTTTATCTGTCTGTAAGCAGTTTTTAGCCTTTATTAATAAATTAATAGCTAACTTCCTTCACCTCTGCCAAAGAAGATCTTTTGTTAAAGATTATTCTGAAAAGATTAGAGCTTACAGCTTTGCTACTGAAGACTTGAGATTTTTAAAAAAGTATCTTTCCAAAAATGAGACTTAGTTTTTTTCCTGTTTTTTTTTTTTTTTGCTGCCCTGCCCTTCCCTTTTTTCCCCTTCCTTTTCCTCCCCTTCCTCTCCCTCTGAGCTGAAAATAATAGCTTGAGAATGTCCCTCATTTCCACAGAGATGTAAATTTAAAGGAATTTGATACATAAAATACTGAAACAAGAAGTCAGCCATATTTAGAAAGTACACAGTTTATGCAAAAGTACTATTTACCCACTAATACAAATATAAAATATCAGAAAAATCTTGAAAATCTACTCTTCAAACTCTCATAACTAAAGGACAATGGATAATAGAGAAAAGACAGGGGGAAATTGAACATTCACAAAGAAATGAAGAAACATAACTTGTGGACTGTAGCCATATTATTCTATGTGTCTTTAAAGTTCTACCGTAATTATTTTTGTTCTGATTTTGAGACTTAATGCATGCTATTTTATTCTTTAATTGTTTTTGTGCCAAAAGACATGAGTAGTATAGTTCTCAACTGGGAATCTTGTGTCTAGCGTATTTCCTGAAGCACCTGGCAGGAAGCTGAACAGGTGTCTAACACAATCTGTTGAGTTTTAAATCCAAGCCATGATTGTCTTCTTCAAAGAGGAGATTAAAACTATAAAGAAGGAGAGTTGAGGGAGTTAGTAGGTAGTGCAAGGTACTCTACTTTTCCCTTTTTCCTTAAGGAAATCTCAAATCTCATCTTCAAAATATGTAATGATTCTACTACCCTCTTCTTTGTGAAAGCTTCCCAGATCCTCAGGCAAAGATTCTTTTTTCACATCTCTTTTCTGAAATACAACTCTATTTTAGCATATTTAGGATAGCATTGAAAGTATTTGCAATTAAGAGCTTCCCTTCCCTGACAATGGTAAGTGTATTGTTCATCTTTATGGCTGTACCAGCTTGGCACAGTAGGACCTCACTAAAAGGCTTAAAATAATGCGAGTTCAGCTCAATTTATGCTCACCCAGATATGGAAGCAACCTAAATGTCCTTCAACCCAGGTATACTGTGGTATATATATATACACCATGGAATTCTATTCAGCCGTAAAAAAGATGGAGACTGTACACCTTTTGTATTAACCCAGATGGAGCTGAAACACATTCTTCTTAGTCAAGTATCACAAGAATGGAGAAGCAAGTATCCACAGTACTCAGTACTACTCTGAAGCCAGTAGATGATCTAATAAACACCCACATAGGAGAAAAGCTCATTTCAATCCAAGTTGTGCAGGACACACCTGCAAGAGGGACTCTCCCTAACAAATGCGAACTTTGTCATCTAGTCGTTTATACCCTCAGTTAACCTGAAATATAAAATAAAATAATGGGAGTTATAATTAAGGCCAAGGTAACATATTTCGTCTTGATACTGACCAATTTGCTTTTCTTTGATCCTCAGACTATTTTCTACTCTTTGTCCCATTCCCGATCTCAGGCACGTACTCAGTATGATACCACAGTTCATGAGAGATTGGGGACCTTTCCCTGAGAATTTGTCATCACACCTAGATAACAGCAGCCACCACTACCACAACGCCCCAAAACAACAAGGACAAAAGTGCCAAATGAATCCCCTGGTAACGTCAGCTCAATAGCACCTCCTTTATGTAAGTAGAATAATTTGTTTATTTGTATTTGCGTTGTTTATTTAAACACCAAATATTGTCTTTTGAGTCTGGGTGATCCTAGTTTCCTCAGGACCCTCCTGCCTGTTGGTAAATTATTTATTAAAATTATACTACCCTGTGCCCCTCCCCTCCTACCATAGATAGCCTTCGCTTCTCAGAGTCCCATGAGGACCTGCTCGGGACACCTCGAGGCGACCCTGCCCCCAGGCCCTTGGCTCATGTCCACACAGGTGCTGCCCTGCTGTGGCAGCTGCTCCTGGAGGCAGCGCTCACACACCAGTGGGAGGGCTGGTCCTCTGATGCCCGTCACCTCAAGCCTCACAGTGTCAAAGCAATGCCACGATGACCATCACCTACACGGAGCTGCAGCCGAGGGGACAGAGTTTCCCTCTGTCCTCCATGAACCAGCTTTCGTTCATCTCTGGCTTTACCGAGAACCCTGCAAACATTCCTTGATTTCACCTTTTGTCGTCTTCTTAGGCCAAGCTGAGAGAGACGGGTTTCCTCCTCATCTTGGTAAGAGTCCCAGGGCGAAAGAAAATAAGAAGATGTTTTTGGTCATTACCATATTCCAGCTTAATCTCCATAAGGACCTCTGTCACAAACACAAAGCTTACTATGTCTTTACACTTGAATGTACAGATTTGATATCCGTAGATATCATAACCCCATGAAACTGGGCCTTCTGTCTCCAACTTGAGATGAGTCTCAGCATTCAGAGGATCCTCCAGACCTAATCTTTTCCTCAGATTTATGAGGAGCTAAGAGAATGTTTAGGTTGCATCACGCAGCACGATTTTCAGGAACTCCCCCAGGCCCATGCTCTCACCGTCACGGGAGAAGCCGCCCTTCCCAACATTTCTGATTGGTCCGTGGCTGGGGCTGGGGCAGAGCACCAGCACGAGCTTTCTCAATAGGCTCATGTCCTTCGGGCATCAGGAAATTAAGAGTACCACAAGTTTCTTTGTACAAAAAACCTTGAGTAGACTATCCCTTTCTTAAGATCACTTGATATATTCCCCCCAGAAATCCCAACACTAGGCAGAAATCTGTCAATTTTGTATTTAAATGTTGCAGTTCATCCCAATCCAAGCTCCCCAAACCATTTTCACATATAACACATATAAACTAAGTTCACATACAAGCTCTGGATAGCTGACCTGGGAAACGCACACTGTGGATGGCTCTAGGATATTCTGTGGGTGTGATGGCCTGGTCCAGAGTCTAAGCCTTCTGCTGGAGGAGACAGACGGGTCTGCACAGAGTTCTTTTCTCCTGAGTACCATCTGCCTCCAGACGCTTCTTGTCACCACAACTATGCAAGACTCAAGGCTATGTCCACTGTCCCAAGTCCTGAGCAGTCTGGCGTTTCCAGCTGAATATGTTCCCTGAGTTCTAGGGCTAGCGAGGAACCCAGGCTTCGTGCTGGGGTATTCCATGTTGCCTCCAATCCTGCAACTGGATCAGAGACACCATGCCTGGTCCAACCAGCGGCTGATTTGGCCTGGGAGATTGTCTTGTTATCGTCTAAGCCAGTGGTTCTCAGCCTTCCTAATGCCTCCTAATGCCGTGACCCTTTAACACAGTTCCTCATGTTGTGGTGACCCCCAACCATAAAATTACTTTCGTTACTACTTCATAAGTGTAATTTTGCTACTGTTATGAATCATAATCTAAATATCTGATATGCAGGATGTATTTTCATGGTTACAAGGGGGTTGCGATCCACAGTTTGAGAACTGCTGGTCTAAGCTCTTGTTTGTTGAAAACTTGCCTTCAGTAAAATTAAATTTCTTTTAGAGAGTGCCTGCAGCAGGCCGCCCCACGCAC
Organism: Perodicticus potto; assembly: GCA_963574655.1. NCBI lineage: Eukaryota > Metazoa > Chordata > Mammalia > Primates > Lorisidae > Perodicticus > Perodicticus potto. The sequence continues at coordinate 26,055 of CAUYRH010088254.1, forward strand.
AGGACGCCCCTCCCAGGGCTTCACTGCCCATTTGGGTCTCAGGGTGGTTCTTAGTTCTTGTTTTCAGAATCCAGGCTTTGTTGTCATCTTCTAACTTCGATTTGCCAGTGTTTAGAATCTACATGGCTTTTAGAGAGAATAAGTTTTCTTTCTTTTTTTTTTTTTTTTTTTTTTTTTTGTTGCAGTTTTTGGCCAGGGCCAGGTTTGAACCCGCCACCTTCGGTATATGGGGCTGGAGACCTACTCCTTGAGCCACAGGTGCCGCCCAAGAGAAGAAGTCTTTAAAGTAACTCCCAGCTATAGATGGCTCCTGCGGTGACCTTGCTCCAACTTGGGGGATGGGCACCACACGACCCGCCACTCTCCATGGCAGCTCAGAGGTGGTCTCAGCCAGGATACTGGGCAATGCTCTTAAAGGAAGTCCGACCCCTCTTCCCTTCCTCTGAAGTACCCAAATTCTACAGAACTACCCCCCCCCACCTCAGTTTGGGCCAAGTAGTAATTTCCGGCCTGCAAATTTGTGAGGAATTTTCACCGACTTTCCCAGTCTGAGAGCAGCACTTCCGTACAACAGTTCGGTTCCCATACAATAAATATGCAGAGACTCACTGGGGTTTTGCCCCAGAGCTGCCATTCTGAACTCAGCATTTTCCTCCTTCCTTTCCACTCTGAGGGGTCATCACAGATCCTGCCTGTTACTGCCCAAGGGCCTCATACCCCAGGTCCAGCAAGTTGGCATTTGTGGCGAAATTACTTTCTTGACCCAGCTCTCGGAGGGTGATTTAAACTAAGGGTTTGCTGTGTTCTGAAGCCCCAGTTCCTGCTTGACAGTCAACACAAAAGCCAAACAAACAGGCTCCTTCCTCAAGCCTTGAAGATACCTGCAGCATGGCAGGGCATCTGCAGGAAACCAAATGTAAAACAATTGAAAAACAAGGCTGTCTTTTTCTGACAGTGTCTCTAAAGAAGTGCGGAGGGCGTGAGATGAGGTGGAACTTACACTGTAAGACTTCGGGAGAGACTTCTGGAGAATCTGTCTTAGATGTTTCTCCCTCCCTGAAATATTGTGTAGGAACTGCCCCCAGCTCCTCCTGCCCTCTGGCCCCAAACATCCCCAAGCCAAGTCGCTGTTTTTCCACTCCGTCTTACTTCGTCCAACTTTTCTGAGCTTCTTCGTGCCGTCTGAGCTGCTGTGGTGGAGGCTTCTGCTCCAGTTGGGTCTTGATGAACTCTCTTAGGGGGGCCAAGCCTTCCTCGTCTTCCCCACCTCTGCCTACTAAGGGAAAATAAGACCCTGTGAGTGAGAAGTGAAGTAATGAGTTAAAGCCTGGTGGGGAGGGAGACAAAGCTACAAACAGTAGTGCTTTTGTCCCTGTCACACTGAGTGAAACTACGCTTTGAAGTCCCAGTTAACGCATGCAAAGACGCTCAGAAGCTTTTCACTGCTGTGGGCTCATCAGACTTTCCTGCTCTGTTAGCTAACAGGAAATACCTGCTCTCCTCCCCGCTGATGGAAGAAAGCTGCCCGAGCACCGAGAGTCACACTTACTGACCCTCATCTTGCTTTCCGTTTTGTAGACTTTCTGCAGATGAAGGATGTGATTAAGTGTTTCGGCTGAGAAATAGATTGTCAAATCTTCCTTTCTGCTTTCCACAGAGTAGAGGCATCGGAAATAGTGTTACTTGGCAATGCCCATAGCTCAATGGGAAGGGCGCCGGCCACAAACACTGGCGCTGGCGGTTTCAAACCCAGCCCGGGCCAGCTAAAGCAACAATGACAACTGCAATAACAATGACAACAAAAATAGTTGGGCGTTGTGGCAGGTGCCCATAGTCCCAGTACTTGGGAAGCTGAGGCAAGAGAATTGCTTAAGCCCAAGAGTTTGAGGTTGCTGAGAGCCGTGACACCATGGCACTCTACCCAGGTGACAGCTTGAGAATCTGTTTCAAAAGAAAAAAAAAAAAAAATATATATATATATATATATATGAAATAGCTTTACTTGAGAAGTGGAATTGATAATGTCACACGGGAGTTGAAAACAGTGTGCACAGTCACTAAGCCAGAATGGACGTAAGAAGCTTGGGAATGTGCAGAGTCACAGATGGCAGTTTGAGTGCCGCTGGGATGCTGGAGAGACCCCTTCGATAAGGGCCTGTTGGGTTCGGCTTCATGGAGGTGGCTTTTGATCAGTGTTTCAAAGGAAGGAAGGCTGTGCTATTAAAGAAAGGGAAAGCGGTAGAACGCAGATTTCTGGGAAGGATGCATTTCCCCATTGGAATATTTTCGGTAAAGTCTTACACTTCACAGAATGACCGACATACAGCAAATACGGAGACGTGATCATTAAGTGAAATGATTAGGACCTGAGATTCCATGTGGCACACCGAGCGTTCAAACGGCTCCTGGGACTGAGAATCACACGAGGAAAATGTGCCTGCCAGGTACGGGGACAAATGGAGAGATGTTTGAGGAGCCACTTTTGGTATCTCTTGCTGGGTCCACTCCCATGTCAAAGGGCTCCTACATTACATATAGTACCTGTTTATTTCACCTCAGAGGGATATTGACATTTATTGGCCCTAGTATTGACCTACCAAATTCTTCATATTCTGGATATCGGTATAAGAATTACTATTAGTATTATTATTATTTGAGACAAAGTCTCACTATGTCACCCTCAGTAGAGTGCTGTGGCATCACAGCTCACAGCAACTTCCAACTCCTGGGCTTAGGCGATTCTCTTGCCTCAGACTCCCAAGTAGCTGGGACTACAGGTGCCCGCCACGACACCCAGCTATTTTTTGTTGCAGTTGTCATTGTTGTTTAGCAGGCCCGAGCCTGGTTTGAAACTGGTAGCCTCGCTGTATGTGACTGGCACCATAACCACTGTGCTACGGGTGCTGAGCCACAAGAATTATTTCTGTCTTTTTTTTTTGTTTTCAGTTTTTGGCCAGGGCTGGGTTTGAACCAGCCACTTCCAGTATATAAGGCCGGCGCCCTACTCCTTGAGCCACAGGAGCTGCCCCAGAAGAATTACTTTTTTAAAATACCATTTTGGATGTAAATAACTGAGTGGAACTGACTGGAAGATTGCTGAGGCAGGCGGGGTTGAGGGTGGAGAGTAGAGTTTGGTGGGAGTTAAGTAAGAAAGGCCACAAAGCCCAGTTAGAAACTCAATATTGAAACAAGCTCATTGCAAGTTTCCTCCTGGCTGTCTCTAGAATTTCCATGTTAGTGCCATGTGAATGCGATTACTGCTTTACAAAGAGAATAAGAACAGAGTATTGATTTAGATCGTTCTGATCAGTTTCGCCTCCTTTGTCATATCTAGAATATTCTAAGTATTTCTAATGTGTTTAATATTAATGCTATATTGCATATAATAATTTTAGAAGTGATTATGAGGCATCATAGGACTGTGGATTAAGAAGAAGAAAAGTAAAAGCGTATTTCTGGGTGTTACAATGGACTCTGTATGTGCTTGTATGTGTCTGCAGTCCGTAAACACAGACACGAGGCAGCCGATATGGGGCCAATTTTCATGGAGAAATTTTATTACTGCAGTTAGAGCTGTCAGTTTTTGACTTTCTTTTGCTTTCTATGTTCTTGTTCACTGACTGTGTAAAGGCATAAAACTTTTTCCCCTCAGTGTAATAATTCTCTCCTTCACCTCGTCCTTCACGTCAAGTGAAGGAAAAACATCTTTATATCTATAGCTATAGTATCTACCTTTGCTACTTGCTTCACGATTATAACTTGTTTTCAAAGATTAAAAAGCTGCTTTTATCTCCTCGTGTTTCTAGAAAATTCTTCAAGACCGCTAATCTTGCCCTAGTATCATCATTCCTTTCTTCACTTCCTTTAATAATTGACCACATTTTTCTTCTTCAAATTTTAGTCTACAGTGAATTCAGGAATCATTACTGAACGGTCACTGACTGATAAAATATTATCTTATCTCTGGGAGGTAATCAGGTCTGAGCAGGCACATTGACTATGCTGATAGATTCGGGAAAACTTCTTGCAGACAACTCTAGGCTTTTATTGTGTATTCTCATGGAAGAACTACGGAGGCAAAGTCGGCTGGCTGGAGCTTGAAGGTTAAGGTCAATGGGTATGCATGGCCGTGTGGAAATAAACAGAGATCTGACCCAGGAGAACAAGCAAAGGCCGTTGCTGCTCAGACCTGGCTGCAGAAAGAGCATCAGACACCATCACTCATGTCTTGGCAGAGGCTCAAAAACAGAGAAGTGGAAAACCTTAGAAAATAGGGAAGGTGTCAGGCATGCCCTTATTGGAGGCTGTTGGCATGGGGAGGCTGCAGGTGGCTCTCTAAAATCAGGGCATCCTATCTGATTGGTTAGGGGAGCGTATTTACCTTTCTCTGGTTAGTCATAAGTTGAATGTGGGGACAAAAGTCAGGGACACTGTCAATTATTAATCTCATACAAATGGCCAACAGGTATATAAAAAAATGCCACCATAACAGGGCAATGCAAATCTGAAACAGTGAGGTCTCATCTCCCACCAGTTAAAATAGCTATTATCGGAAAGATAAGAAATAACAAATGCTCTCAAGAGAAAAAGGAGCTCTTACACAGTTCATAGGAATATAAATTAGGATAATCATTATTTCTCAAAAAACTAAAAGTAAAACTAGCATATAACCAAGCAATCCCACTACTGAATATTTATCTAAAGGAAAGGGAAATCGACAGATCTCCCGATGGATGGATGCTTGTTCCCCTGTGTTACTGCAGCCGTGATTCACTGTAGCCAAGATATAAAATCGACCTAAGTGCCCATCAGTAGAAAACTGGGTAAAGAAAATGTGGTGTATATACACAATGGAATATTATTCAGCGCTTAGAAAGAACGAAATCCTGCAATTCACAGCAACATTGATTAGTCTGAAAGATGTTACGTTAAGTGAAATAAGCCAGGCAAAGAAAGAGAAATGTCATGTTTTCACTCACTTGTGGGAGCTAAAAATGTTTGATACAAAGAAAGTAGAATGATAGTTTCCAGAGTCTGGGAAGGGTGGAGGGGGGTGAAGGGAGGCAAATAATAGTTGGATAGAAGGAATAAGCTCTAGCGTCCATCAGCAGGGTCGGTTGACTACACTTAACAGTGTATTGTGTTTTTCAACACAGCTGGAAGAGAGGATCTGAAATGTTCCCAACACAAAGACAACACATAACTCGTGTTGGAGGTGATGCCTATCTTTAATACCCTGATTGATCACTGCACATAGTATGCATTTATCAAAATATCACATGCACTCCCTGTATATGTACAATTGTGATGCAGCAATAAAACATTTTTTATTTTTTTATTTTTTTTGAAAAAAAAATTTTTTTTTTATTGAATCATAGCTGTGTACATTAGTTCAATCACGGGGTACAGTGTGCGGGCTTCATATACAATCTGAGATATTTTCATCCGCCTGTTTGACATAATAGTCATGAGATTTTCTCATTTACTGTGTGAAAACATTTGTGTTCTGCATTTAGTAGTTTTCTGCTGACCCTTAAAAATTTTAAAAAGTCAATTAAATAAAGTTTCTGGGAGAGCTCTGTCAGAACAGAAAATCTATTAATTATAAAATTATTCTGGCTCGGCGCCTGTGGCTAAGCGGGCTAAGGCGCCAGCCATGTACACCTGAGCTGGCGGGTTCGAATCCAGCCCGGGCCCGCCAAACAACAATGGTGGCTACAACCAAAAAAAAAAAAGTGGCCGGGCGTTGTGGCGGGCGCCTGTAGTCCCAGCTACTTGGGAGGCGGAGGTAGGAGACTCGCTTGAGCCCAGGAATTCGAGGTTGCTGTGAGCTGTGATGCCATGGCACTCTATCCAGGGTGACAGCTTGAGGCTCTGGCAAAAGAACTGGCTCTAGTTTTTTGATCTTCGGTTCCGAACTGACCTTATTGTCTGTCTGCGGCGGCAGCAGGAGGTAGGACTTGAAGATGGGTTTGGGCGGCTTGAGCGAGAACTTGGTGTCACTGCCTTCCGCCCCCCGCCCCATCACCTGCCAGCGGCAGCGCCGCCGCCTCCCGCCTGCTCTGGACTTACAGCTGCCCCTGTGGCCACCCAGACCCGGGGTGCGGTGGCTGGGCCGGGCGGATTGGCGGGCGGGGACCTCCTGCTTTGTTTTTATTTCTGAGTAATGTTTTGCCTATTCAAGGTTTTTTCTGATTCCATATATAACAAAGTATTATTTTTTCAAGATCTTTAAAGTATGAAAGTGGAGCTTTAATAAGGATTGCATTAAAATTGTATGTTGCTTTGGGTAGTATGGACATTTTAACAATGGCGATTCTTCCCAGCCATGAGCATGGTATGTTTTTCCATTTGTTAACATCTTCAGCTATTTCTTGTTTTGAGAGTTTCATAGTTCTCTTTATAGAGATCTTTCATGTTCTTTGTAAGGTAAACTCCCAAATATTTTATCTTCTTTGGCACTACTGTGAACGGAATAGAGTCCTTGACTGTTTTTTCTGCATGACTCTTGTTGGTATATATAAAGGCTACAGATTTATGAGTGTTGATTTTGTAACCTGAGACACCGCAGCTGTATCCCTTGATCACTTCTAAGAGTTTTGTAGTGGAATCCCTGGTGTTTTCAAGATATACAATCACATCATCTGCAAAGAGTGAAAGTTT
>CAUYRH010088255.1:0-35508 GCA_963574655.1 Perodicticus potto
GTGGCATCACAGCTCACAGCAACCTCCAATTCCTGGGCTCAAGTGAGTCTCTTGCCTCTGCCTCCCAAGTAGCTGGGACTACAGGTGCCCGCCACAACGCCCGGCCATTTTTTGGTTGCAGCCGTCATTGTTGTTTGGTGGTCCCGGGCTGGATTCGAACCTGCCAGCTCAGGTGTACGTGGCTGGCGCCTTAGCCCATTGAGCCACAGGCGCTGAGCCTTGTTATAATTTCTAATTTTAAAATTTTATATATACAGAATATATATATGTTTATATACCCAGAATATATATAATAATATCTATGATATATATATCCTTGATTTGTGGGAATTCTTTATATTGGTCTTGTACTTAACAAAATTGCTAAATTCTTTTATTTTTTCTAGTTCTTTGCCGAGTCTTAAAGATTTTTCACAAAGATAATCATGAAATGAGAATAACAATAATCTTGATTTTTGTTTTTTATAATCTTGATTTTTTTGCCTTATAAGACTTTTACTTATTTTCCGGTCTTCTTGTGTTGGCTAGAATGGCTAGGACAAAGTGGGGTGGAACTTTTAATAGTGGACATTCTTGCCTTATTCTGGCTGAAAGGGATGGCTTAACACTGTACTTGAAGAATGATATTTGATTTAGGTTTTAGGTTAATTCTGATTTAATAAGAGTATTTATCATGAATGAGTGTTGAATATTGTCAAATGCTTTCTCCAAATTTATTGAAATGAGCTTACATTCATTTTCCATTTATCTATAAATATGATGAATTACATTAATAGATTTTCTAATATTAAACCATCATAAAACATCCTTGTCAGCACTGCCGAGAAAAACCTTATTTGATCATAAATATATAAACACCCCATGGTAGGCAGAATAACAGTTCCCCAAAAAATGTCACACCCCAGTCCCTGGAACCTGTGACTATTGTACCTTATGTGTTGAAAGGAACTTCTCAAGTGGAAGTAAAGTTATAGACTTTAATACAGGGAGCTTAACATAGGGTGGGCTCCATATAATCATGAGTACTTGAGAGATGGGCAGAAGAAGGCCTCACGCTGAGTTTGCTGTCTTTGAATATGGAGACAGAGGACCAAAAGCCAGAGCAGGCCATTGGCCTCTTGAAGCTGGGAACAGCCTAGCCAGAAAAGGGGCCCTTGATCCCTCAGCTGTAAGGAACTAATTCTGCCAACAAGCTGCATGAGTAGGAAATACGTTTTCCCTTAGCGCCTCCAGAAAGGAATACACCTCTCTGGGCACCTTGATTTTTACCCAGTGAGACCAGACTGGACTTCTACTCTAAAGACATGTGAGGTGATAAATTTGTGTTTTAGCCACAACATTTTGGTGGTAATTTATTATGGCATCAATAGAAAAACCACTGTACATACACTTATCCACATTGCTGGACTCCGTTGGCTAATGCTTCATTTACCTTTTTGCATATTAGTTCATCAGTTAGTTTGCCCTATAATTTCTTCTTCTATTGTTTCTGTCGAATGTGTTATCACAGTTATAGCAGCCTTACAAAATGAAATGAGAGCATTCTCTCTTCTTCTACTCTCCAGACCTGTTTGTTTAAGAATATTCTTTGAATACCCAGCTACTTAGGAGGCTGAGGCAAGAGGATCACTTGAGCCCAGGAGTTTGAGGTTGCTGTGAGCTACGATGCTGCAGTACTCTAGCCTGGGACAACAGAGTGAGAGTCTGTCTCAAAAAAAAAAAAAGATTATTATTCTTTGAGTATTTGCCATAACTCATTCGTACAAGTACCAGATCTGGTATATTTTTCAAGTTCCATTTTCCTTTTTACCAGAGTAATGTAAAATATGTGCATATTTAAAAGTCAGATGGTGTCACCAAGCTTGTATTAACAGCCACTCAGATCAAATCCCCTCTAGCCCTGGAATCGTCCTCATCCAATATTTCAGCTTCTGCTCCTAATCTCTACATTTAAATTTGTGAGTAATGTGCTGTATGGGTTTTCTGTTGCTGCTCAAACAAATTACCACAAACTTAGCAGCAGTAAAAAATACAAATTTATTCTGTTACTGTACTGGCGATCAAAGGTCCAACATGACTCTTAAAGGGCTAAAATCGAGGCGTCAGCAGGGATGGTCCCTTCAGGAGGCTCTCGGGGACAGTCTGTTCCTTGCCTCTTCCGTGTCTACAGTCTGCTGGAATTCCTTGGCTCCATCCTCCAATCTCTGCTTTTGTGATCACATCACCTTGTCCTCTATTATAATCAAACTTCCTTCTGCCTCTCACTTGTAAAGACATTTATGATTATGTTGTGGCTTCCACTAGACAATCCGAGAAAATCTCATCTTAATATTTTGAACTCAACCACATCTGCAAAGTCCCTTTTGCCATATTAATTAACAGTCACAGGTTGCAGGGATGAGCGCCTGAGTATCTTGGGGGGCCATGACTCAGCCTACCACATATGCATTTTCTGAGGTTTCTTGATCTTTCAGTTGTAGGTGAATCCACACGGTGGTTCCAGTCTACGTGCAGTTACTTGTTACTGAGAGAACAAAGATTGCCAAGGGAAAGAGGGACTTGATTACAGATGACATCCACCAGGAGAGGACAGAACTGCCTCAAATCTCCCTCCCTAACTAACTGAGGGTAGGAGTTTTTATAAAGGTTCAGGAAAGTGGTTTTGTACGTTGAGGCTGATCGTACTGAAAGCAATGCAGGCAGGAGGTCTAATTCAGAAGTCACAAGTTAGGCTCGGTGCCTATAGCTCAAGCAGCTAAGGCGCTAGCCACATACACCAAAGCTGGTGGGTTCGAATCCAGCCCGGGCCTGCCAAACAGCAATGACAACTACAACCAAGAAATAGCTGGAGGAGGGTTATTGTGGAGGGCGCCTATAGTCCCAGCTACTTGGAAGGCTGAGGCAAAACAATGGCTTAAGCCCAGGAAAGCCCAGGAGTTGGAGGTTGCTGTGAGCTGTGATGCCACAGCACTCTACCAAGGGTGACAGCTTGAGGTTATGTCTCAAAAAAAAAAAAAAAGAAAGAAAGAAAGAGTCTGCATTTCTAGGAGACAACACAAAAGCTTAAAAGGTTAGCTCAACAGAAAGATTATAATGTTTTGGTCTTTGAGGGCCACTGGCCTGGGGAACCAAAGCATAAGGAAGCTACAGGAAAAATATATGAGGGGGTATCATTTTGTGTCTGTTCGTGAAGCCCATTACAGGTATGACTGATCGATTTCCTACTCTGGAAGATGAGCACTTGGCTTACTAGTCTCCCTCCTTTCAACATACTCACGCGCACACATGCACACCCCGCCAATTCTCTTCTCCAGTCTTCTCCATGGAGTTCTATTGCCCTTTGAAGTTAAAGCAGTATTCAGTAACTGTTACTCATCACTAAACCAGCAGGGCACTATGATTGTCTTTCCTTTCTTATACAATACTTTAAGAAAATATTTTTAGTTTTCTGTGTAGTTATCACCAAGTCCATCCAAATTCAGTTATAGAATTGAAAATCTGCTGTCGGCATGATCAAACCCATCAGGTGTCACATCTATTTCAGGTTTTTCTTGGGGACATTCTCCTCAGAGCTCTTCCCATCCTCCTGCTCCAAACTGGACTTTGCCCACAGTGTCTGCGACACAGCTGTCATCTGGGGACTCACCTCCACATCTTCCTGAGAGCATCCTTGTCACTCTTTGAGCTGAATTGCAGGTCTTTGGTCTACTCTGTCATTTTAGGGGAATGCATCCTCATTAGCTTCCCGAGACACGGTGCCAGGGGAAATGCTTGTCCTCTTCTAGGTCAAAATACCAACTCGCAAGAAATAGAGAGGACAGTGAGAACGCTGACACCGTGGAGGAGCAGTCAGCAACATCATCGAGAACTTGGGGAACAGGACAGGTGACACAAAGCAGTTTCTCCAACAAATGAATGTCAAGGAAAAAGAAGAGCATTTGCAAGAAAATAATTTTCAATGAAAATAAAGGAGGAAACTGTAGATTTAGAAAGCAAACTGCTTATAATGTGTAGACTTCATATGGGTCCTGATTCAAATAAACTACATCTTTAAAATGTGTGGTATTTATGAGATAATTGGAAATTTGAACACTGGGTATCTGATGGTATTGTTTGATTATATTTTAAATGTAATAATGACATTATTCTTATAGTTTTGAGCTCTTATCTATTAGAGAGACACATTAATAGAACAAAAGGGAAAATACGGTTAGAGGACAGATAAGACCAGATTGGCCATCATTGTTGAGCCTGCATGTTAGTACATGGGAATTAATTTTATTATTTTTTTCACTTTTAAATATGTTTTAACTTATATAAATGGTTTTTGAAAAAAATTAGGAAAAAAACTATAAAAAGTCCCTGTTCTAGCTGCATACTTACGTGATACCTCAGTTCAGCGGTTCTCAACCTGTGGGTCGCGACCCCTTTGGAACAATGAAAATACATACTGCATATCATATATTTAGATTATGATTCATAACAGTAGCAAAATTACAGTTACAAAGTAGCAACAAAAATATTTTTATGGTTGGGGGTCACTACAACATGAGGAACTGTATCAAAGGGTCGTGGCATTAGGAGGCTTTAGGAAGGTTGAGAACCACTGCCTCAGTTGGAGATGAACTATAAATATAAGATAGAAATTTTTTTCATTTTTTTTTCTTTTTATGAGACAGAGTCTCGCTTTGTCACTCTCAGTAGACGTGACGTCATAGTTCACAGCAACCTCCAACTCTTGGGCTCAAGTGATTCTCTTGCCTCAGCCTTCTGAGTAGCTGGGACTACAAGCACCTGCCACAATGTCTAGCTATTTTGAGAGACAGAGGTCTCACTCTTGCTCCGGCTGTTCTCAAACTCTTGTGTTCAGGCAATCCACCCACCTTGGCCTCCTATAGTGCTAGGATTACAGGAGTGGGCCACCGCTCCCAGACTTCTTCAGAATTTTAAAGGAATTTCTGCCGTGATGTCTCATGTCTCACAGAATTCATTTATCAAAGGTCCAATGCTTTTCTGAGAACAGACCCTTGGTTGTATGCAACCTGTTTCCCCTGCTCCTGTGAGTTTTTAAGAGGTTCCTTTCTAATGCTTTTGTTGCATATAATTTCTTTGTTCATTGAGCTTGGCATGGGTCTTTTTTCTTCCTTCATTTATTAAAATTTGAGTTCAATTTCAATCTTGAATTTTTTTTTTTTGAGACAGAGCCTCAAGCTGTCACCCTGGATAGAGTGCTGTGGCATCACAGCTCACAGCAACCTCCAATTCCTGGCCTCAAGCGAGTCTCCTGCCTCCGCCTCCCAAATAGCTGGGACTACAGGCGCCCGCCACAACGCCCGGCCATTTTTTGGTTGCAGCCGTCATTGTTGTTTGGTGGGCCCGGGCTGGATTCGAACCCTCCAGCTTAGGTGTATGTGGCTGGCGCCTTAGCCCGTTGAGCCACAGGCGCCGAGCCATTTGTTTATTTATTTATTTATGTATTTATGTATGTATGTATGTATTTATTTTTTTAGAGACAGAGTCTCATTTTGTCACCCTCGGTAGAGTGCTGTGGCGTCACAGCTCACAGGAACCTCCAGCTCTTGGGCTTAGGCAATTCTCTTGCCTCAGCCTCTCAAGTAGCTGGGACTATAGGTGCCCACCACAGCGCCTGGCTGTTTTTTTGCTGCAGTTTGGCCGGGGCTGGGTTTGAACCTGCCACCCTCAGTATATGGGGCCGGCGCCCTATGCACTGAGCCACAGGTACCGCCCTATCCTTTCAGTTTGTCCAAAGGTTAAAATCTTTCTTCATACCACACTTTTTAAAGAGTCTTATTAGCCATTTTTCCTGTGTCATTTTGAAGTAGAATATTTTATTCTATTATGTTTGCTAGCTAGTTATTGTTGCATGTAGGAAAGCTATTGATTTTATTTGTTAATTTTTAGTAAATTCATAGTTTTTATTAAAGCTACGTTGCTACATTCTCTTATATGTAATACTTTTCAGTGGATTATCTTGGTTTTTCTGAGATATTAATTTATATCTTCCCCAAATAAAATTAATTTTGCCTTTTCCTTGATGATTTTTAGCCTCTTCTTTCAATTTTTGAAAATATATGATGAAGTATTATTTTTTAGAATATTGCTACATCCTCTTTGGTAGTTTTTCATTTCGGGGTTTTCTCTCACTGTCTCGATAGGTGATGTTGAATTCTATTGATTACACTTTCATAGTGCAGATAAATGGACGCACACAGCTAACCCCCCAGGGAAAAGCCAGGTGCTGCCTTGTCTCTCAGGCCTGTGCTCCATCCTCTCTGTTTTCTGCATATTGGCAGCTGGAGTTAGAGGCTGGACCAGACTCAAGTTTAAGTCCATTGACAAGACTACTGGGGTCCATAATATCTGCCTTTCTCTCTTTTGTGGTCGTAGGAATTGTGGATACTTAATGACTAAATGCATTCTTAGAGGGGAAGGTTGCAAAATGGTGATGAAGATGTCCTTGCTCCCAGGTGTGGCCAGAGCTAGGGCATATAGGTATGTAGGTTTATACACACACATGTAAATATTTACAGCTCTATTTCTCACTCTCTGTTCATATGTGTATACACATACACCCATATGCACACACTCTGATACTACCGAATTCAACATCACAGAATTCATTCTGGTACTCTCCTTCCTCACTTGTAACTCTCTTTTTTGTCAGTGACTAGCTTGGCTCTCATCACCCCTCACACACCCGCGTATTTGGCCAGTCCCTCTGTAAGCACCCAGTTCTCCCACCCCAGCCCTGCCCCAGGCCCTCCTTGCCTTGTCTGGACTCAGAAACCTGGTGCTGTGCTGCCACCCACGTGGATGCCCTCCTTATCCTGCTCGGAGTTTAAATGCTTAAAAACATTTAAATCTTACGTAAATGTCCATCAAAGCACCTGTTTATGTTTTACTTTAATGTACTTTTATGACCAATTTTAGTATTTGCATGGTATAGAATATGTTTAAGGGACAGAGCTTGATTTGCAGCCTATACTTGTGGAGACATGGGTTTCCCTGCAGGGGCACTGCTGTGACAGCTCTTAGTAGCTGAGGACTGAGGTGCAGAAATGCCTGCATTTGCAGGGGCTGTAACAAGTAGGGGGATCCCACAGGCAGGAGGGGTGGGAGGCTAGAAACTCGCAGAACCAAGCTGGCCCAAAGGTCTGTTATCCTCTGTGAGCCTGTCATAAGACAGACTACAGGTGTGCACCATGACGCCAAGCTGGGTTTGTTTTTTTTTTAGTTTTTAGTAGAGATGAGGTCTCACTCTTGCCCAGGCTGCTCTCTAACTCCTGAGCTCAAGCAATCCACCTGCCTTGGCCTCTAAGAATGTTAGGATTACAGGTGTGAGCCACTGTGCCCAGCCAATAAAATGAATCTTGATAAGGACTGAATTCCCCATGTGATATATTAACATTAAGTCAATATATCCCAGCTGAAGGAATATACCTCCCCAGACACACCAGCACACACACATCAGATTAACTGTCCCCAGAAGATACTTTGTTGTCCCATCTCTGCTCTTTTGCTGAAGCCCCATCCCTCCCTGAATCATCGTCACCCAGCCTCCTTTGCCGCCATGCCCACCTCAAGACTCCCCCCGAGTCTCTTACTGACCAAGATGCTCACCAGACTCTTATCGGAGTTCCCTGCCCTCCACCGTGCCCACCTTTGGACTGGGAACACTGGTGTGTCCTGCTGCCCCCCACACTAGAAGATGCATCTGTCTGGTTGGAAGCCTGGTTCCTCAGGCTCTTTCCCATTTCAAACAGTGAGGGACAGATTGTGACAGCCTCCCCTTCACCTGTGCCTGGTGATCCCAAGGAACACTTGTAAAAGGACATTGCCTTCTCCAGAGGCCATGGCCCTCCTCAGAGTTTCCAGAGCCTTCTCTTCTTTGTCCCTCCTTTTTCCATACACTAAGAACTGTCCTTTTTCTTGTTTAAGGTCATTGTCTTAGCACTAGACAGAACTGTAGAGCTGCTGTGATCGCACCCTGACAGCAGAGGGGAAGTGGGGCAGCGGTTGTGTTCAGCAGCTGTAAGGGAATAAAGTCAGGGCTGAGAAGTCCAGACAAAGCAGGCCGCGTTCCCAGAGATGCGATTCGACTTTTTCAGGAGGCCCAGATGGCACTGTGCATTCAGGGCCTGCCTTTGGCGCCCGCTCCGACTTTTACTGACATTAGTTTGATTCTTCCACTGGCTCTTGCTACAGAGCTCCGGCCTCCTCCAGAGGCTGCTCCCTGCTCCCCGCCTTCGTCATCTCTGTGCGCTGGTCCTCTTGTCCCTCATGGCCTTTGATGATGATAATGAGTGATCAACCAACCCCCTCTGCAGCCTCTACCTTCCCATGCCCACCTGGTCCAGGAAAACCCTCCAGGCTCACTTGCAGCCCAAGGAGGCCAGTTAGGGGACCCATGATATGCTGTCTATGTCCACAGGCCCACGGGTGCTTGCTCCTTCATGCCCACCCAGCTGCCCCCCCAACTTCCATGGAGCCCAGTCCCTGGCTGCTGGCCAGCAGCCTCCTCAGCTGAGGGGACAGCACAGCATGATTTTCTTTGTCTCCGTGAGGGTCTTACCCTTTCCTTTCCCCCATGTAATAGTGCACATCATCTGTGTATTGCGAGACGGTCAGAAGCATAAGAAGACTATATTTTGCCAGCAGAAGTACATTTTTCTTAACAGATTATGATTTGTGTTTTTTTTTGTGCGTGTGTGTGTGTGTTTGTACGCGTGCACACACGTGGGACTGAGGAACCAAAGGCTGGGACGGTAACTTGCTACCCTGAGTCTTCTCTCTGGGGTCCTTTTCTACCCAGATGTACAGGCAGGTGGCAAGGAAGCTTTTCCTCACTGTGCCTTCTCATTGGCCCAGCCTGGGATGGAAGCTTCTGTGTGTCCTTGGGGGTGAGTGGTCATGCTCAAGGCTGTGAGCAAATTCTGTCCCCTGAAGACCAGACCCATGTTAATTAAACGCTTTCTGGGAACGAAACTCTGTGCTAAGTGCATTATGGCTAAGTTCATTGTCTCACACGATCCTTACAACAGCTCTGTGAGGCAGATATTGGCAACCCTATCTTCTGGAAAAGGAAACATGAGATAATGTTTTCGTGGCAATGACAGCAGCTGTGGTGCTGGACTGCTAGCCCAAGCTGCCTGAACTCACAGCCAGTGAGCCACAACCCACCACAGCACACCCCACCAGCTTTATTATAGTGCATAGCGTTAACAGCTCAGGGGATGCATAGGAGCACCTGGTGTGGTTATACAATCACCTGTACACAGTGGGCAGGCCCAGGCCGAGTTCTCTCATTCTGTTTTATCACGGACCACATCTACTCCAGGTCCCCTGATGGAATTTGGGGAATTAGATGTATTCTGCTGCCCAAGACAACCCCAACTGTCAGACCCCAGACTCCCCCACACCATGGAGCCCAAGCTAAGCAAACTTGCATTATGGCCCTCTCACCCCTTGGATCTCTCCAATTCTTTCTCAGATCTTCTTATTCCTAAGCACATTCTTATTCCTCCTTCCAAGGATGTGAAGGTGCCAGAAGGGTGAACCTGGAGTTTATGCTGGAGCTGTCATCAACCTCTTGGTTTTAGACTTCCAGATCTATAAACTGGGGCGCAAAGAAAGATGGGGTGCCCAGTGTGCCTCGGATCCATTCCAGTCCTTCCTCTGCACCATGTTCAACCACAGGGGACTGCCCTTTACCAGAGGGTTTATAGTAGGCATGGCCAGTGGGAAATTGGAGAAAAAGAGGGAAGGAAATTCCTGGGACTTTACTCTCTTTCACACTCTCTCTTGCATGTCAGCAAGGGCTGTGTGTCCTTCATGGCTCCAGCTTCTGCCAGACAAGCCTTTCCTTAGGGTCCTAGGTCCCACCAGGTTATCCCACCAGTTTCAGCATCTGCTAGTTTGGCCTTTGGTAACACCCTGCTCCCATTGTTTCCTGGACCCCAAGGGATTAATGGCTTCCTGTTGTGGCTAATCTCTGCCTTTTCCCCGGTCCCCTGTTTATTTTTTATTTTTATTATGTAAAAAAAATTTTTTAGAGGCAAGGTCTCAACACTGTCACCCAGGCTAGCATGCAGTGGTATGATCATAGCTTACTGCAGCTCAAAGTCCTGTCACAAGTGATCCTCCTGTCTCAACCTTCCGAGTGGCCAGGACTATAGCCACACACTACCACGCCCAGCTAATTTTAAAATTTTCATGGAGACAAAGTCTCACTATGATGCTCAGGGTGGTTTCAAACTCCTGGGCTCAAGTGATCCTCCTGCCTTGGCTTCCCAAAGTGGTGAAATTACAGATATGAGGCATGGTACCCAGCCTGTCCTGTTTAGTTGTTTTTTTTTTTTTTTGTAGAGACAGAGTCTCACTCTCTCGCCCTCCGTAGAGTGCTGAGGAGTCACAGCTCACAGTAACCTCCACCTCTTAGGCTTGAGCAATTCTCTTGCCTCAGCCTCCCAGGTAGCTGGGATTACAGGCGCCCGCCACAACGCCCAGCTGATTTTTGATGCAATTCGGCTGGGGCCGGGTTTGAACCCGCCACCCTTGGTATATGGGGCCGGCGCCCTACTCGCTGAGCCACAGGCGCCGCCCAGCCTGTCCTGTTTAAATCCTCTATTCTCCTATCACCCAATGAACAAATTTCCTGCATTAAATTCCTCCATTCAAAGGCCAACTTTTACTGAGTGCTTTCAGAACCACTGAAGGAAGAAGCTCTTATTCGTCTGCTCCTTCCTGCTCGTTTTGGAAGTGAAGAGGCCAAAGCTCATTTCCTTCTTTTTCTAAATCTCTATTTGTTATGATTATAGTAGTTGCCTGTCAGTCAGGAAACCCCTGAGCAGCAGCAATGAGGCTCTCCAGTTAGATTAAATGGACTGTGCCCCTCCTTCCCACAGATTGTCCCCCCAGTGCAAGGAGGTCAGATAACCAGCAGCAGCCAGTGCCTCCCTCAGTGCCCCATGACTGCCACCACCCGTCGGAAGCCAGGCTGCAAGTCCTGCCTGGGGAGGCTCATGGCTCAGCAAGTTTTAATTCAGCAGACTGAACCTTGGCCTGGGATCGCATAGATTCACAGACCCAGGCCTGGCAGGAAGGGGCTGTGAGCTTGCAGGGAACCCAGCATGGGAATTTGCAAATGCCATTTGCTGTGCTGGGGTCTCCAGGGAGCATGGGAGAGGGAGGGATGTTGGGGAAAAGAGCAGCTGAGGATGATGTAAATCAACCCTGTCACCCTGGAAACCCAGGTGGTTGGTACATTCAGCAAACACTGACGCTTCCATTCATCTGTGTTATGTTTATTTCTTCTAACTTGTTACTATTTGACACTATAGTTATTATACATTGTCAAAAAAAAAAAAAAGTACTTTATGACATTTGAAGAAAATCCAGCCAGTTCCCTAGTGATAGGGGAGTGGAGAATAATGTTGGCAAGAGAAAATCTCTGCTTAAAATTTGGCAGGTGCAGCTGGGGTGGCTGCCCTGATATTACTGCAATGCTTCTTTCCTGATGCTCTGCTGGAGAGAATTGAGATATTCCAATTGTTTTACTCGTTGTGTCAGAGGAGTGGGAGCTAATTATAAAATATCATTCAATATACTCTCTGTTGAAGGATGACAGCCACTGTGTTTTTCTCTTCTGGAAGCAATGGATACATTTCATTGCCGGGCCCTGGCTGTGTCGCAGTCTTTCTGATGGTGCTCATCCTGGATGCTATTGCATTTCTTATGGCAACTTCCCTTTGAAACTTTTCCAAATAGATGTTGTATCCCTTACTCCTAAAAATAGTGACATGCCACAGAAAGAGATATAACTGGGAGTGGAAGAGTCTCCTTCCAGCCCTCCAACCTGGAGAATAAATGTCCAGAGGTAACCCTTCTGTTTATGAGTCCTGGAGGAGCGCAGGGGTGGGAGGGGTTTCCTTCCCAAGAGCTCCGGTCTTGCCTGGGGACAAGAACTTGCATTTCCAGACCCTGCCCCAGCTAGACCTTGTTCAGTGAAGCTCTCAGCTGTTTTATGAGGGGTGAGAAAGAGCTCTCTCCTTCACACCCTGGACACAGATTGGAAAAAGGAGGATGGACAAAGGGCTCAGCTAGCACCCAATATGTTTTACTTCTGAAAACTATAATTTATCAGTGGGAGTGTGTGTTAAGAGAAGGACATTATTGCCTGAGGTTGTTGCGGGGAGCTGCGGGCATGTGAAACAGGGATCTCCACTTCTTCCAGAGTCATGCAGTGGTGGTACTAGTATGGGTGGTGGTCAGCAGAGGAGGAGCCTCAGGCCATGCGTTGTTGAGAGCCACCAGGAATGTGGCTGGAGGAGGCCAGCGCGATGGGCAGGTGCTACTAGAGGCAACTGCCCTGGTATTACTGTAGTGCTTCTTTGCCTTCTTGGCAAAACCAATACCTCTTCTCCCCACACATGACAGAAAATGAACTTACACCTAAAAGTCACAGGTTCTTCCAGGTTAAATTAGGAACAGTTCTAGTGTACTCACTGGTCATGATACGCAGAGCAGGCCTTTTCCCCCACAGAAATTTCCAAAACCTATACTACTTTGAAAGTGAGTGAATATAATAAGTAATTACTTAAGAAAAATGTCCCGCTTCACATATAGCAATCATTATTTGGAAAATTTGAAGTGTAAAGAAGAAAAGAAACTGAACAATAAAAATTAAAGGCTTAAAGGACCTAAGGTTACAGCTTAATATCTTAAAGGAGTTTCAACTACGAGATAGGAAATACAACAAATTTAAATCTCATGGGATTTACTAAGAAAACTATCCTAGGGCCAATAGCTTGAAATTAGCCAAGTAATGAAATGGTCACCCACCCAAGCAAATGGGATATTCAAATTATTTCACGGTTGGATGGTGCATGGGCCCCAGCCACTTAGATTGACTGCTAATACAGAATGCCAGCCAGTAACTCTATTGCCACCTGTGGATGAGACTGCTGGATTTGTGAGAGAATGAAGATACAGGGCAGCTAGGATAACACGGGGGCACTTGAGGCACTCAGAAAAAGAGATTTTTATCAACTGAAGTGGATGTATTCTCACAGTCCAAATGCCCATACTGATGTATACCATCTTGGCTCTGTATCGACATGTCCACCCAACTTACCTATCCACCCACCCTTCCATCCATTCATCAACTCACCTATCCATCCATCCATCCATTCACCCACCAACCCATCCATCCATCCATCCATGCACTTACTCATCCATCCATCCATCCATCCACCTACCCATGCATTCATCCAATCATCCATCTATCCATCCACTTACCCATCCATCCATTCATCCATCCATCCATCCACTTTCCCATCCATCCATCCACTTACCCATCCATCCATCCATCCATCCATCCATCCATCCATCCATCCACTTTCCCATCCATCCATCCACCTACCCATGCATTCATCCATCCACCCATCCATCCATCCACCTTCCCATACAGTCATCCATCCATCCATCTATCCACCCACTTACCCATGCATGCATCCATCCATCCATTCACCCATCCACTCAGTATTCCATATTCTCTCTTTTCTATGAGCATTCCTTTAGGGGGCATGCAGTGTATATACAGTGGGCTGTTATCCTGAAGGAGCTCACCAGTTATTTTTGTTACTTTTGGGAAGGATGTGTTTTAAGTTGCTACCATTTATCCTACTGTGATAGAACAATGGTAAGATTTCATGAAATGACAAATAAATATAAACAGTCTCACAGAGAATATGCTCATTATTTTATATTTTTCAAAGCAATTTTGCATTCCCTCATTTGTTCCTTATAGCAATCCTGTGACATGTATGGGAACATGTTTTATAAACAAGGAAAGTGACATACGAAGCTCTCCTCCTTCAGCCTGAGGGAAATAGAGCCAGGAATCTGGCCAGTGAACTCTTTAAAACTCAAAGGTGGAAATACTCTACTGAGTGATTGTGTCTTCAAAGTGTGGATTTCATTTCTATTTCAATATTGACATTGTCTGACAAATGCATGCTCAGGAATGGAAGATCCAGTTTATTGTCAATGAGTTGTAGCATCCAGCTCTGCATTTAGCCAGTGCTTGGATATTTACTGCTGTGATAACAGCAAGAAGGAAGAAGGGGCCCACTGGAACCCCAACATCCCCTGTGATTAATAATAATAATTCCTCAAAAATGTGAGTCAGCACCTTCAAAGAAAGTGAACGCTATTTTTTTTCTTTCAAAAAATTATTGAACAAAGACAAATATCCCAGTGCTCCCACAGGGATTTACTTTTTTCATCTTGGTGAAACTAGGATGACTGGCTGCTTTTCAGCCATCTGTATCTTTCTCTACCTGACTTTGACATATTCTGATAAAGTGACCGCCTTTGGCTTTGAGAATGAATGGAAAAACACATTCTTGAGTGAAAGAATACCTCCGAGAAGTTGGTTAAGTTTGAGTCCATTTTTAAACTGTCAGTAGGAAACAGCCTGCAGAGTGTTTATAAGAGGAAAATAAGATTTACTGCTCTTTTTTCTTCCTTGAAATTCCCTAAAGGTTTTGGCTAAAGAAGTAACTGCAAGAAGCATGACCTGTCCTCAGGAGATTTATGACCAGGACCTGGCCTATGGTGATTTAAACCAAGGGCACCTGGTCAAAAAGCAGAAGTGTCCACTCTTAGGTTATTGGGCATTCAAAGGGTGAAACAATAACTGAGAATTATTACTCCTCTGTGATGCCTTTTTGAAATAAGTCAGCCCCTTCTGTACCCAGAGCAATGGCAGGCAAATCCTTCTACCAAAAGCCAAATAGCCTTCACTATGGTTTATGATGGCTCTGTGGAATAGACCGTTTGTGCACAGATGATCATACTTTCCTTGTCTGTCAGAGATGTTAACCAAGAAGCGGCCCCAGAGGTTCCGCCCTTGGTCTGCTGCCTTTCAAGCCATGAGTGGGCCCTGGATGGGAAGAGTTGGGAGGGAAGACGGAGCATCGTGGTCAGGTCCTAGGAAGCGGCATCTGGAAGAGGCAGAGCCAGACTCAAAGAGGAGGTGGTCAAACAGGTCCTGTCTGTGCTGGGTGTGTGGCCATCTCAGACCTGTCCCTTAGGACAGGTGACTCTCCACGTTCTGCACACCTTCTCTACTCAGAATCAATAGAGCTCGTGCTTTCTGCATGGTTAGCCACTGAAGGAATTAGAAACTTTTCATAACATTTAGGCATTTCCAAGTGCTTGTATCAGTTATCTTTTGCTGAATTTATGTATTTATTTATCTATTCATTCATTCATTTATTTATCTGTATCCTGGGTAGAGTGCCATGGCATCACAGCTCACAGCAACCTCAAACTCTTGGACTGAAGAGATCCTCTTGCCTCAGCCTCCCAAGTAGCTGGGACTACAGGTGCCCAACATGACGCCCGGCTAGTTTTTCTATTTTTAGAAGAGACGGGGTCTCATTTTTGCTCAGGCTGGTCTTGAACTCCTGAGCTTGGGTAATCCATCTGCTATGGCCTCCCAGAGTGCTAATTTAGAGGAGTGAGCCACCATGCCCGACCCCTTTTGCTGAATTTAAAACCACTCCAAAAGTTAGTGGCTTAACATAACCATTTTATTTATTTATGATTCTGCATCAGAAAGTAAAAATTGTTTCCAGAAGCCAGCAGCCAGAAGCTGTAGTGTTTCTGAATGTATATAAATAATTTGCACAGCATATAAACAATACTCAGATGAGACTATTTTTTGACTACTGAGGAATAAGACAAAAAGATTATTTTGTGATTATACCTGAAAGTATACACAGACAAGGACATTGTGCAACGCAAAAATAACTTCCCCCCACCTTCCAGCTAATGTGAATTACCACTAACAACTCTAGTCCCACTTTAATCCTCCTGCCTTGTAAATAAAAATTACCAAGAGATCCAGTCACCAAGTTGCCCTCACTTCCTGACAGCACTCAATTGAAAATTAGCCCCTTCTACCTTATATTGTTTATAGAATTACCCACTCCACCCTATGTTAAGCCCCTGCAACTGCACCTTCCTACTTCCTCTGCCTTGCGGCAGCAAGTTAAATAAAGCTATTTTTGTTTGACTATGAGTGTGTTCCTACTGGTCTTTAACATATGGGTCAGCCATTTTGGCTGCGTTGAGCTGAATGAGATTTCTGCACTTGGAGTCAGTTATATGGCTGCAGTTATCTGACAGCTCAATTGAGATGAGGTGGTCTAATGATGGCCTCAATCACATGGCTGGTGGTTGGGCTGGCTGACAGCTGAGTCACATGTTTCCAGCAGGCTAGCCCAGGCATCTTTACATGGTAGACTTTAGTGGTATGAGGCAATCCCCAATGCACTGTATGTTTTAAGCTTCTGCTTACATTATGTTTGCTAAATGTCAAAGCAAGTCACACAGCCAATTCCAGACTCAATGTGGGAGGGACTACCAAGAATGACATACAGGAAAAAGTATTTGGGACCCCTATATGTAACAAACTATTATAGCACTGAAACACAAAATCTCATTCAGCCCTCACAGGTGAAGGCTCTGTTATCCAGATTTAACTGATGAGAAAATTAAGGTTCAGAGAAATCTGAGTCTTTTTTGTTTTTTTTTGAAACAGAGTCTCACTCTGTAATATAGGCTAGAGTGCTGTGCGTCACCCTACCTCACAGTAACCTCAAACTCGTGGGCTCAAGTGATCCCCTTGCCTCAGCCTCCTGAGCAGCTGGGACTACAGGCGCCAGCAGCAATGCCCAGCTATTTTTAGAGATGGGGTCTCGCTCTTGCTCAGGCTGGTCTGGAGGCAATCTACCCGCCTTGGCCTCCCAGGGTGTTAGGATTACAGGTGGGAGTCACCATGCAGGGCCATGTTACTCTTAATTTAATGGCATCTAGTGAAGGGCCCCCAAGTCAAGAGGTCTCCAAAAAGATACATGGACACCACAATTTCTCTTGGCTGGCTGGCTGGCACCTTCTTCTCTTCCTCTTTTGCTGCCCTGAATCATAACCTGATGGCTTCTTCACATGTCTCCACCACGAGACTGTGGGTTCCTGAAGCCATGAACTTGGTATATATTGCTTCCCCAGGACTGCCAATCCAGGGTGATGCCTGCCACATAGAAGGTGCTCAATACTGTTTTTAAAAAACACTGGATGTAATATTTGATCTATGATAATGGTGTGTTGAATTGGCTTCCCCACCTCCAATCAAAGCTGTCACAGAATAGGCATGGTATAAGCTTGGTTTGACAAATTAATATAAAATACTAAGATAAATTATGGACATTTTTATGATAGAGAAAGTGTTAGAGTAAAATGAAACTGTAAAATAAAATTGTGGCAAATGACTCATAAAGAAGGTTCAAGTTAATAAATAATTTTTCTATAATTTGTTTTATTCTGGTGAATTGTGGCAGAGCTGCTGATTTCAACAGGCTGCTTCTGATCAAATCTAGCTCAGCTTGTGATAAAGAAATATAACTCAACATTAGATACAAAATATAGTTCCTTTTTTGAGCACCAAATGTCATTCAGGCATTCAGAAAAAATGTTAAAATACCTTTCATGGATGACTTTTTTTCCTCCAGTAAAATTTAATAACACCAAATATGCAATAAACAAAATGCAGTTATTTCCTCTATAATTAAATTTAATAAACTCACAAGTTCATCACATTAATTAAAAGAGCATTCACCCAGTTGTAAAATTACAAATACCTGTCATTCTTTTGGGTTTCAGAAGGTGACTTTTATTATTTCATATATTTCAACATAAACAGGCTATTATTTACCCTAAACCATTTCAGATTTATTAATTTTGCCTAGAAAAAATTAAAAAACTTAAATAAAATCTGACCTTTAACCGAAGTCCACCTTTGTACCTGGTATAGCATTTTGTTAGTCCAAGGCCAGCTGTATCCCTGTAAATAAAGCTAGTCACCAACTTCAAAGCCTTGAACTTCCAGAGAAAAAGGTATGTTTATTTTAATCCATTTCAGCTCAGATATAAATGATTCTAGGACACAATGGGCAAAAACTCAATATTTCTAAAGACTGCTTATATTTGACTATAAAGACCTAATGATAATACAACATAAATGCATGGGGCGTGCGATGTCTTTGAAATACATTATCAGCAGGGTGGATAAAGAGCAAAGAAATGGGATTTCTTTTTTTTTTATGGGAATTAAAAAATGTAAATCTGGTTTTAAATTGTTTGGCTCAATCATTCCCTTATCTCTCTCTCAAATCCCCTATGAAGTTCATTTTTACGGACTCAGATTTGGAAGCTCTTAACTCTAATTCTCAACTCTGGCACCAGAAGCCCCTTTGTGTTACTTTAAGCTCAGGCAGCCTCTGAAAGCGCCTTCCTCGGTTTGAAGGCTGATTGTTGGAAACGTCTCCCTTATGTTTTTAGAGCCTTAAACCATGGCCCTATTGTATCCATCAATCATTAGTCCTTGTTCTGTCCTGGTTCTGTAATGTAGAAAATCCCTTCTCATCCCTAGAAATGACCCACATCCTGCACCTGTTGCTTATATTATATATTTTTTCAGATTTCTGCACATTCTGGATGATGTATTCTGAGTTGACTCAAACTTGTCAATACCAGTCTTAAAATGTAAGCCACAAATTTAGTTCTATAATATTTGTTGAGTACTATGTGCCAGGTTCATGCTAGGAATTGGGCATTGGTAAATAGTTTATAAATTTATAAAACACTATCCCTGCCCCCCAGGAGTTTCCAGTTGGAAGCAGAGCACTTCTATACCCTCTCCCCCACTTCTCTTTCTGCCTGACTGTCATCTCCCTCTAAGGGGTAAGTTGCTCCCGTGATTTCTCAGACCCCAGGACAGTCACTGGCCATATTTTGTTAGAGGACCTGGTGTCTGTGCCTTACAAGATCACCACCATTTGTAGTGCCCTTCCACCTTCCTGTTTCACAACAAAGCACCACTTGGGAGCTAGTGGCAGGGCAGTCATCTGCTGCTTCTGCCTCAAGTGTCTACTCTGGCAAGTGGACTCTTCATTTCTGCCTCTGTCTGTCCATCTCCCCACTGCTGGGGAGGGTGGGAAGAGCACACATCCCAGTTTGACTTTATTTCAAAATTGCCTATTTGAACTTAATTTTCCTAGTGGGTTTTATTTTTTGGGTCAAGGGCACTGGTTCAAATTTAATAATGAAACTATTCTTATCCAAACAGATTTCTCTGTTTAAGCCCCCATGAGGAAGAGGAGAAGCATGATAAAGGCATTTCAGGTATCCTAAGCCTAACTTCATTAGATGGTCACAAGAATTCCACCTAGAAATCTCAACACTCACAAATCAGACATGATGAAAAAAAAATTCCATAAGAGAAGAGCAAGAAGAGCTGTGGAGCTGTAGGGGTGGGAAATGCAGAGTTGAGGAAGAGCTGGTAAGAGCCAGGTAAGAGCAGGAAGGAGGGGAGCCTTTAGCAGGTGCAGATGGGAGACTCTGGAGAGAGATGACTTCCTAGATGAGGTTGAGGAAAATGGAGATATGGTCAAGGAGTGCGGATTCCTCAAATATATATATATATTCCTTATATATTTGGTTGAAATATATAAGAGAGAATGGAGAGAAAAATGCCAGAAAGAGGATGTAGCCAATACATGGAGGGCTGTCACAATTAGGTCCAGGGTTTGCCCTGGACTTGGTAAGTAACGCGTCATCACTGACGGTGTGGAAGTGGTCCCAGCATATTACATGATAGAGCTGGCTGTCAGGGCCAGGAAGGAGGGGAAAGGAAGCCTGGACACTGCAAGACCAGTGAGAAGGCTCTCCAGACACGGTGGGCCAAGATGAAGATGGTGCAGCTCCGATTTCGTGCTCTCTGGACAGGATCAGTGCAGAAGTGTTTTGGACTCATTCTTTTAGCTGCCACATCTCACTCTTGGTTGACATGGGGCCTGGCCTTCACTGAGAGGACTGCGCTAGTTATTCACAAGAATGCTTTCTGATTCTCCCCACACTCAAAATTCACAAGTGTTTTGTGGAATGTCTGTGCTGACCCTGACCTCCATCCTTGTGCAAGTTCACCTCTCTTAGTGTTAAATGGACAGTCCCAACTCCCAAGATTATTCTAAATCTTAACTCTATTGTCTAAAACTTTATCTCTTCCTCCCAGCTGTGTTTTGTTGGAAAATGGAATAACCATCAAAGTTATTGCTGAAAATGTTGAAAAGATACAAACAAAGACTGCCCTGGAGTCCTAATTGGGAGTCCTGTTAATAGCTTCAAAGCTGTTGAGGGGAACTGCTGGAACATTGCTTACCTGGAGGCAAATCCACCCGTCAGCCTCATCATATCCCTCAGCATTAATCATTTCATCCCTTAAAGACCTCACAGTGACATCAAAGATCCCTGTGCGTTCCCTAGCCTCCCTACTCTCCAGCCCCAGCATGATGAAAAGGAAGCTTATCTGACACTGTTCTGCTGCTTCTACAAAGCTTGCTTTCTTATTTTTATTTTAAAGATATTTTCATTTTCTCATATATAAATAATCAGCTACTATATTCTATCTTATAAAGATATGACTGGCAACATAGTCATAAATACTGATTTAATTACTCTTAGGATTTCTCAGTAACATCTATCGACATTCTTACTCATTGCAATATTCAACAACCTGACAATTCCAAAATGAGTAAAATGGGGTACAAAAGAAAAGCAGGAAGCTTCATCTCAAGGAAACACATTCTGCCAATGCCTTTGCATGAGCACTGCAGGTCCTGTACCGCCTTTCCATAGTCTCCACCTTGGTGGCAGAGACTTGGATCATCTGACCTACCACATAGTCAACCTGTTTGAGGTCCTCTGAAAATATGATAAAGCATGACTGTGCATGGGTCAACTTCTTCAAGCCTGATGTTGGGCAGGCCACCCCTGAGCCCAGATCCAGGCTCTTCCTGGGCCAGTTTGGCACCTGCTTCTGAAATGGGGTAGAAGCAGGGGCTGTCAGTGGATGAGCAAGAAGCCATAGTCACAAAGAAGTCAAGGGAGTGACTAATAAAATATATTTTACATTTTTCTTTTTAGTAGTTGATGGGTAGGACCCTCCTTACTACTAAAAACAAGATGAAATGCCTCTGGCTAGCGTGGTGGGCAGGACACAGTGAGGGGGATAGTACCACCTCCTCTTAGAACCTTCCTGTGTAAATGCAGCATATGTTTGTGGCTCTTGGATGTGAAAGTGACTGGTTTTAGACAGTCAGTAGCTCAGGCACTTGCCTAGTTCTGAGAAACATCAAATGTCTGAATACTCAGAGAAGTACAGAGATGAGTTACGATTTTAAACATGCAGGATAAAGAAATAGCAAAAGTAGCAGTAGTATCACATGCAGACGCAGGATACCAAACACGCTTTATCCATACAGGATCAAATGCCATTAGGTCTTTATTAGTCTGAAAATGACCCCCAAATTTAAAATTCCAGGTCGCTTTTGATCTTCAGAAGTCCTGCTTGCCACCTGGAGGCCTTAGAGGTGGTGGGAGGAGGGTTTTGTGACTGGCCCAGGCTTGGGCCTGCCGGGGTTGACCCTCTCAATGTTAGAGCTACACGATGGACATGCTGGGTCCTTTCTGGGACTGGCTGGGCTGTCCTGGGCAAGGGCAGCAGTGGGAACCTGTGATTCTCAGCCAATGTTTTCCTCTCTAGGGAAGCCAGGGGTGGGCGAGAGTTGCTACCACATGCTAGTGACATCAGGCATTGGCTGCGAAGGATGTGGAACTCCAGCAGAACTAGACGGGATTAGGCCATGTGGCCTTCATTCTTGGCTTTGCCTGTGGAGGAGAGGGGTGACAATCCTTCCTTCTCCCCCCCCCCATTTTTTTAAAATTACATGCTCATTTTGCTGGCATCTAAAACCCACTCTAAGATTGTATATCATGACCAAGTGGAATTTATCCTGGGAACGCAGGCTTGGCTGAACATATGCTATGGACTGAATTATGTCCCTAAAATTCATATGTTGAAGCTCTGACACCAAATGTGACTGTCTTTGGAGATAGGACTTTTAGGAAGCAATTAAGGTTAAATCAGATCATCAGGGTCGGGTTCTGATCCATTGGCTTTAGAAGAAGAGGATGAGAGAGGCATCCTTTTCTTTCTCTGCCACCTGAGGACACAATAAGAAGGTGGTTATCTGAAAGCCAGAGGCCTCTCACCAGAACCTGCCCATCTTGACACCCTGATCTTAAACCTCCAGAACTGTGAGAAGGTAATGACTGTTTTTTAAGCCACACAGTTTATGGTTTTTGTTAATGGCAGTCTGAGCCAATGTAAATCCCAAAATTAATTCCTATAATATACCATATCAGCAGAATAAAGGACAAAAGTGACATAATCTCAATAGACCAAGAAAAGGCATTTAATAAAATTCAACAGCCTTTCATGATAAAAGCAGTCAAAAAACTAGGCATAGAAGGCAACTTCCTGAACATGATATAAGGCATCTGTGAAAAACCATAGCTAACATCATGCTTAATGATAAGAAATTGAAAGCTTTTGCCCTCAGATCAGGAACAAGACAAAGATGCCCACTTTAAACACTCCTTTTTGACATTTAACTGGAGCTTCTAGCCAGTGCAATTAGGCGAGAAAATGAAATAAAAGGCATCCAGAAGGAAGAAGTAAAACTTTATTTGCAGATCACATAACCTTGTATACAGACAATTCTAAGGAATCTACTAAAAACTATGAGAAGTAATAAATGAGTTCAGGAAGGGTTCAGAATACAAAATCAACATACACAAATCAATTGTGTGTCTGTAAAACACAAGCTTACCACGTGTGAAAATCTGGTCTATGGCAGTGACTGAGGTACGTGGCTCCCTTTCTGTTCTTTCTGACTGCCCGTTAGTACCACCCTTCTGCGTACTGGGCAAAGGGATGCCTTGCCTAGACCACAGGTTCTCAGAGAGGAGCCTGCTTTGCACCAGCATCAGCTGGGCTGAGAGTTAATGCAGATTCTCGGGCTCTGCTCTGCACTCAGTGTCTCATCTCCTCCTCTGATGGGGCCCAGAGACCTTACCTTGGCTGGCACCTGTGGTGACTCTTAGCCATGCTTACTTTCAGTAAGGACTAGGCCAGGTTCTTTAAGCCAGGGACCTTGCTGGGGCCAAAATAACTGTACAGTTGCCTCTCAGTTCTGGTTTCTGTCCTTCAGAAGGCTTTCCTAGCAAATGGCCCCCAAAATGGCACATCCAGTGAGAAACATTTTCGCATCTCTGGGGTCAGATCCATGTCTCCAGCATGTGAATTGCAGTCTCTTGGAGCTCCGCCCCTCAGAGCTACTGTTCATGAGCACCTGCGCATGTCTAGGTGATCTGGACACTTTCCAGATATTATCTCGGCCAATTTAATCTTTACAATTCATTTGATCTGTGGGGTTTCTGTGATCAACCGATGTCCGCACAACTAATAGAGGTAAGATGTGAACCCCCATTTGGCCAATACGATAATCAGACCCCACACATAGTGCGAATTATACATACAGTGGTGGAGAATTCCAAGCCTCAGAGTGAGATTATGTTAACACGGGCAGTTCCCCATCTCCTGCTCCCTTATCTTGGGTTTTGCTTTACTCCTACTTGGTAACCAGATGAGTAAGGAGTCTCAACTTCTTCAGGTATCAACACAAAGCAATCATCATTTTCCAGAAACTGCTAGCAACTCTGCTCTTTTAAACTCCTCCCTTTTTCTGCCACGCCCCACTCACACCCCACATGGATAACTTCTCCTTTACTTCCTGAACTTTTCCACATGTCAGGTCATTAGCATACTTTGTCCTCAAGTAAGGGCTTCAGTGACTAATTCTGAAAAAGCAGAGATCTGACTGGTCCTCTTGCTACCCTATTTCTCTTCTCTTCTCTTTTCCTTCTTTCCTTCCTTCCTTCCTCCCTCCCTCCCTCCCTTCCTTCTTTTCTTTTTCTTTTTTGAGGCAGGGTCTCACTCTGTGTTTGGGCTGAAGTGCAGTGGTACTGTAGCTCACTGAAACCTCACATTCCTGGGCTCAAGCGACCCTCCTGGATCAGCATCCTGAGTGGCTGGCACTATAGGCACATTTCACCACACCCTGGCTGACTCCTAGAGTTTTTTTTTAGAGATCAGATCTCACTATGTTGCTCAGGCTGATCTCAAACTCCTGGCCTCAAGTCATCCTCTTGGCCCAGCCTCCCGAATTACTGGGATTACAGGTGTGAGTTACCATGCTCAGCTGGGTCACCTTGTTTTTCATATTTTGGCCTCTTCCTTTTAGTTCGAAGCTTCCAGGAATATAAAAAGTAACTATATTGCAATGTCACGCTGGATATCTGGATTTAGTATGGTCTTTGGATTTCCATTGCAGAATTTGTCCTCAGACTTGAAGACTTGGAAACTGTTCTATGAGTTCTCCAACTTACTGGCTCTGAGAATTCACACTGACCCCAATTTAGGAGACCTGAGGGCCACATCGTTCATTTACAATGGACATAAATGGCATCCAAAGGGAAGACACAAAGCTGTCTATCTGTAGAACACATGATCCTGTTTGCAGAAAATCCTGAGGAATCTACTCAAAGCTATAGGACCTATGAGTGTAGGTTTTCAGTGCTTCAGACTGTCCTTCCAGTCAGCTTACACCAAGTCAGAAGTCAGAAACTTAAAAAAAAAAAAAGGAATCGGAACTGTGCTAAGTGAGGTGCAAAACGTATACAATACGAACTATTTCCAGTGAGTTTTGGAAGCATGGTGAACATTTCTCTACACCAAAGATATGTCCATCTACATACCCATGTGTGGTCCACT
This sequence comes from Perodicticus potto, assembly GCA_963574655.1. Lineage (NCBI taxonomy): Eukaryota > Metazoa > Chordata > Mammalia > Primates > Lorisidae > Perodicticus > Perodicticus potto. The sequence goes on from CAUYRH010088255.1 coordinate 24,821, forward strand.
AGAACAAACACATTTTCCCCAGAAGTCACTGAGAGAGGCAAGTAGAGTTCAAGTCCCTCTTTTAGTCCCTTTCCTGTGGTGGCTTTTTTTCTAAGGAGGAATTAAGATATGCGGTAAGAAGCATCACACCTACCCCCAGCCACCTCCTGCTTGTGCCTGAATGGAGTTGTGTTACCCAACCCAGACCCTGATGAGGCTCTCACTTTTGTGGGGTGTCCAGCAAGCATAGATGTTACCCAGGGGAATAGGGGTATAGTCTATGTGGTGTGGTTTTTCTCATTTCTTCCTTCTGTGGATTCAAGAGGCAAGGATGCACCCCTAGGCAGAAAAGGCTGGTCCATCCTTCTTTCTCCCCTTTTTGGGAAGTTCTCTTTGCCTGCACACGGGCTGTCTGCCTTTCTGGCCTGGACACAGGAAAGCACATCCTCCTGTCCCTCTGGTTCTGGGCAATGGTGAGAATGAGCCTGAGACCTGTGTCTAGAACAATGAGAAGAGAAGGCTAGATGTGTCTTGGCTCCAGGCTTTTTAGGCATAACTTCCTTTTATTATCATTATTAAGGACATTTTCAAATACATACTATGGCAAGCAGACTTCTAAGACAATCCCATGATCTCTGCCCCCTGATATTATGTCCATGATAGGTTTCACTACGTGGCAAAGGTGAAGAAATTTTGCAGCTGTAGTTAATATCTCTGATCAATTGAATTCAAGTTGATCAAGTGCATGGTTCACCTGAGCAGACTCGACTTTGATCAGGTGAGCTTTTAAAAGCAACTCCAAGGGCTCGGCGCCAGTGGCTCAACGGGCAAAGGCACCAGCCACGTGCACCTGAGCTGGTGGGTTCGAATCCAGCCCAGGCCCGCCAAACAGCAATGACTGATGCAACCAAAAAATGGCCGGGCGTTGTGGCGAGTGCCTGTGATCCCAGCTGCTTGGCAGGCGGAGGCAGGAGACTCGCTTGAGCCCAGGAATTGGAGGTTGCTGTGAGCTGTGATGCCATAGCACTCTACCCAGGTGACAGCTTGAGGCTCTGTCTCAAAAAAAAAAGCGACTCCAAGCAACAAAGACTCTCTGTCTTAACCGCCCAGATGCAGCGAATAGGCATGTTGCAAATAGCTTAAGAAGGCAGCAGCCAGAAAGAGCTGAGGCCCTTCATTGCACCCATGCAGGCAACTGAAGTTTTCTAACCTAAGTGAGCTTGGAAGTGAATTTCCAAGTTGGGCCTCCAGGTAGGAGCGGAGCCCAGCCTACGCCTTCACTGTAGACTTGTAAGAGCCCAGTTAAGGACCCAGCTAAGTACGCCTGGATTCCTAACTCATGCAAACCGAAAGATGATAAATGTGTATTGTTTTAAGACGTGAACTTTGTGTAATTTGTTATGCAGTGATAGAAAACAGATATACACACACAAGCAGAGAGAACAGTAAAATGCATTGCTCCTCAAACTGTGGTCCATGCAACCATGTAGTCCACAATCTGTTTGCTCCTGATGCATGAGGAAGTAAGTAAAGAAACTGAGAGCAAACCTGAAGACGTTTTTTGTAGCAGTTTGACGTTGCCACAGCATCCAATGCATGGCCCCTGTATCAGTGATTTTCAACTGGTGTGCTGCGAGAGGATCTGAGATGTGCTGGGAGAATCTTTAAAGATCACTAATTACATTATTTTCAAAAGTAGTTCAAAACACAGTAAGTGTATTCTTTTCTTTACTCTCTTTTAAAAAATCAACTTTATTTAAGTGTGCCATGGAAGTTTAACTATAGGTTCAAGTGTGCCATGAGACAAAAAAGGTTGAGAAACACTGCACTATACTCATCTCCAGGAGCAGGACCAGTTTGGATCTGTCAAACTCACATGATAAATTGTGGGATGTGCGGTGGAGCCCATGTACTGGATACATGTTACAACATATATGATTTTAAGTTTGCTTTGATGACGGAAATCCAATAGTGTATAAAAATCTGACTAATGTAAGCATTTATTTATTTTTATAACTCTTTATATTTTTATTCAACCTTGTTTTTAGTTTAGCAAATTATTATTTATATTAGGGAAGTAACAGTTATTTTTAACCCTGTGTTATTTTAACTCCATGGTTCAACAGCGTAACTTGACGTACTCAGGAGCTGCCCAGCAATATAGAAACCAGCCCATAGGATGAATGAAGCCAGGAAAGAATTTTTCATTGTAGCTCAAAGAATGTGCAGATTTGCTAATGCTGCAGTTCTAATAGATATGCAGTTTGAACATGATGGGGATATGAAGAACTTTTTTAGCTTCACTGCTGATCAGCATAGCTAGCTCTGAGCTATGTAAAACTTTGAAGGAATATATAGTCGATAGATGTGGCTTAGAATTTAAATTTTGTGTAGGAGAATGTGTTCTGACAGCTGCAATGACAGAAGAACATTCTGGAACAGTCTGGAATAATTAATCCAGTCTCCTGGATTAAGGAACTTGTGACATGTGCAGGTAAACCAATGCACTGCTTCCTTCATTGAGGAAGTCTTGCTATGGCCCCTCAGGTCTCCCAAAATCAGGTGAGCTGAATAATGCACTTAGGAATGAATTAAGTAAATTACATGGAGACAAATGCATTAAAGATCATCCTTCTTCTGTGAGATAATATATAAATGGAACATTAACAGTTTTTTACGGCTTGCTGAGGTACCGTGGTTGTTGGGAGAATAATTCTGTCAAAAATAGGACGCAAAACAAATTCATTATATTTCTGCAAGATAAGGATTCAGTTTGACCAGTGTTTAAGAATGTTACTTGGACATCCAGACTTGCTGATTTTTTTTTTGTATCTTAGTTTTTTGTTTTTATCGTTGGGGATTCATTGAGGGTACAAAGAACCAGGTTACAGTGATTGTTTGGGTCAGATAAAGACCCTCCCATAATAGTGTTCCACCCCCCAAAGGTGTACCCCCCCCCCGTTATCCCCTCATCCCTCCCCTCCTTCCTTTTCTCTGCTGTCCCCATCCCCCACCTCCCACCGTGTGCTAAGTCATTAAGAATTGAGTACTTGGGATTTTTATTTCTCTATTCTTGGATGCTTTGCTAAGAATAGTGTGTTCCACTTCCATCCAGGTTAATACAAAAGATGTAAAGCCTCCATTTTTTTAGTGGCTAAGTAGTATTCCATGGTGTACATATACCACAGCTTGTTAATCATTCCTGTGGTGGGCATTTTTATCTTAGTTTTTTTCTCCAAGGTGTTTTATGTTTTTGACCTCTGATATCACTAATATGTTTGTAACTATTTGTTTTCCTACATTTTTTATGCCCCTTGTAACATGCACTCTGCCCTCCATACTCGGTCACACTTTTCCAGTCTTTCCTTAAGTGTAAATTTTCGAGACCATGACTCTGAAATATGTCCACTACCACTTTAGGTAATGGAGCTTCTATGCACTGCTTTGTCCACAGGCCTCAGGCATAACAGGGAGGCATAGCTGGGTGTTGGGCAACTGTCTCGCGTCTTTTCACATTCCACGACTTTTTCCTCTGCTCCAGATAGGTGATCAGGTCTGTTTTAGAGGCAGCAAGACCTAGGGAGATGAGGTTTCTGTAGTTCTCTAATGTCACATCCCTATACAAATTCCATTGAGCAGGATTCAGGCACGCCCACTCCTCCAGAGATAATTCTATGGTCGCAACCCTGAATGTCAGCATTTCCTGAGAACCAGCCATTTCTTCTTTCTGCTTCTTTAAAATTCTCAGATTAGATAATCTAGACACATCACAAATTCATCTTGAAAATATGCACTTCAAAGAATCCAGAAACACCCCTTAAACTGCTGCCACCACACTCACAGGCAGAGGACCTGGAAGTATAGAAAAAACCATATTTACCTTTCCTTTACACAAGAAATTCAGGAACACTGAGCTCCCACATAAAGACCAAAATGTGGGCTCGACGTCTGTAGCTCAGTGGTTAGGGCGCTGGCCACATACACCAGGGCTGGTGGGTTCAAACCCAAACTGGGCCTGTTAAACAAGCAACAACAACAACAACAACAATAGGTGGGCACTGTGGCGGGTACCTGTAGTCCCAGCTACTAGGGAGGGAAGCTGAGGCAAGAGAATCGTGAGTGCAAGAGTTTGAGGTTGCTGTGAGCTAGGACACCAGGATACTCTACAGAGGGCGACAAATTATGTCTCATTAAAAAAAAGAAAAAAAAAAAAAAAGACCAAAATGTGAGTTTCTCTTCTTGTCTTCAATGCTCTCCCCTCCCACAGACATCAGGGTTTTCTACCAGTACAAGGGAAATATAGGACACATTGACCTGGTACAACCACACCCAAGCAGAGCAAGACCTGTAACCTCCTTCGGAAAAAAGCCCAAACTCAACTCATGAAGCATCTGGAAGCCTCTGTGTTTGACCCTGAGCCTCACCTTACAATTGTGTAGGGCGCCTAATTAAAACCACTCAGATGCTCCTGCCCGGAACAACAGATGTTGTGAGAACATAAGTGATGGTCTTTTTTCAAACTGGTCATGTGATCCTAATTCGAAGTCTGGGCTGAGAGCCACTTAGCTGACCATTGCCTCTCAAACTTCAGCGAGTATATAAATCACTTTGTAACCCAGGGCAGACACTAAATAATGTCTGTCCTTCTGCAGGGTTGGAAGGGGATTATAGATTGGCTTTGTTAACATATCCCTTGGTTATGTTATGGCTTATGTTGCTGCCCCAGACCCATCATCAACAGGATTCATCTGAAGGCCAAGTGGGGTGGTTCATGCCTGTAATCCTACCACTCTGGAAGACCAAGGCAGGAGGATCAGTTGAGATCAGGAGTTAAAGACCAGCCTGAAGAAGAGTGAAACCCCACCTCTACTAAAAATTAAAAAAAAAAAATTGCCAGGCATTGTGGAGGGCACCTCTAGTCCTAGGTATTTGGGATGCTGAGGGAAGAGAGTAATTTGAACCCCAGAGTATGTGGTTGCTGTGAGCTAGGCTGAAGCCATGGCACTCTAGTCTGGGTGACAGAGTGAAACTCTACTATCAAAAAAAATAAAAAAAAAAACATAAAAAGGGATCTAATTAGAGACAGAGCACCTCTTATCTAATACTTCTATCACAAAATAAATACTTTCGGTCCAAGTGAAGACCACCATTCACATCCTAAAATACCATGCTCTGTTGGCACTTTAAAGGTTCAAGAGGCTAGAGAAGGCCGCAATGTCTGAGGAAGTCTGTATTTGGGTAACAACACATACATGTGCATTAATGCAGTGCTTACTGAGCATGCACTATGTGCTATAAGGGTGCCACAGTGCGCAGTGCTGAGAACCTCACATTGTCTGTGTTAATCCTCCTAACAGGCTGGGAGAAAGGAAGGGACTAAGTGTACCATAATTTCCAGCAGGATTTCCATGTTGAGTTCAGGTTTTCAATTTTTTCCCTCTTTCTGTCACTGATGAAATACAAATGTACAAAATAAAACATATTCAAGGATGGGAGAGAGATGGCAAGGGTGAAGGAGTAATACAAAGAGATTTTCCATTGTTGTGTTTATATTTACTTTCCTTTTTCCTTTTTTTTGAGACAAAGTCTCACTTTGTCGCCCCTGGTAGAGTCTATGGTATCATAGCGCACAGCAACCTCAAACTCTTGGGCTCAAGGGATTCTGTTGCCTCAATGAGCCTCCCAAGTAGCCAGTACTATAGGCACCCGTCACAACACCCGGCTATTTTTTAGAGACAAGGTCTCACTCTGCCTTAGGCTGGTCTTGAACTTGTGAGCTCAGGTAATCCACCCACCTTGGTCTCCCAAGTGCTGGAATTACAAGCGTGAGCCCCCCGCCCAGTATATATTTACTTTCTTGTAACTTGGAGAGCATCTGACTGATTTGAAGAAATGAAGAAAGGTTGCTCAGTGGAATGTCTCTAGAAGCACAGGTTTAAATAAAAAAGAGAAATTATGGCTCCAACATATACAGTCCTTGGCTAGACAAGGACAAGGCTCAGAAGAAGGTGATCTGGGCAGGGCTCAGGCAGGAAGCAGGCCCTAGGCTCTGATCTCTGTGCTGCTGGATTACTTTTCTATCTTTTCTAAGCTTGCCAAGCCGAAATTCTAATTCCAAAGTTTGTGTGCTTTTAGTCATTTTAAGGCACTTTCTTATCTACTTTATAACAGAACAAGCAATTTAACATAGAGCATCACCATTTCTAGGACAATTAAACTAGACATCACTTATCCTGAACACCGTAAAAACAATGGAAAAAGCAACAGTTTTTCTTTCCATTGATGGCTGACACCAGAACTCACAACTACAGTGAAGGGATTTTGATTTTTTTGTTTTTTTTAAGCGACAGAGTCTCACTTTATCACCCTCAGTAGAGTGCCGTGGCGTCACAGCTCACAGCAATCTCCAGCTCTTGGGCTTAGGCGATTCTCTTGCCTCAGCCTCCTGAGTAGCTGGGACTATAGGCGCCTGCCACAACGTCTGCTTAACAACATAGGAATGTGATCTAAAGCCAAAGTGCCCTGCCTATCTTCCTTTCCCTGAACTGATGCTGAATTCAACCATTTATCCATTTCCTCTGTGCTGAAAGTTTCTGGACAAAGGACAATGACTGCTCTATCGCTGCTTTCCTCACAGCAATTTGAAATTATGAAGGCCAGATGGTGCCCGTGGCTCAGTGAGTAGGGTACCAACCACATACATTGAGGCTGGTGGGTTCGAACCCAGCCCTGTCCTGCTAAACAATAATGATGACTGCAACAAAAAAATAGCCAATGAGCAGCACCTGTGGCTCAAAGGAGTAGGGCGCCGGCCCATATGCTGAAGGTGGTGGGTTCAAACCCAGCCCTGGCCAAAAACTAAAAAAAAAAAAAAAAAAATTGGCCGGGTGTTATAGCCGGCGCCGGTAGTCCCAGCTACTTGGGAGGCTGAAGCAAGAGAATCTCTTAAGCCCAAGAGTTTGAGATTGCTGTCAGCTGTCACGCCAAAGCACTCTACCGAGGGCCACATAGTGAGACTCTGTCTCGAAGAAAAAAAAAAAAAAAAGGGGGCAGTGCTTGTGGCACAAGGAGTAGGGGGCCGGCCCCATATACTGGTGGTGGTGGGTTCAAACCCGGCCCCAGCCAAAAACTATAAAAAAAAAAAAAAAGAGAGAATAAAACACTTTGGTTCACCTTTTCAGCAAACTAAAAGAACTTAATTTCTTCAGCAATTATGTCTTTAATAATGACCATTTTAAGTCTTATCCTATGCCTTCTTGGACATTTTCTTTTTTATCACAAAGACTGAGTGAGAGACCTCATGACTGGTAAATTCATTTGTCCATTTTTAACATATATCCAGTTTTTCAGTATGTCCATTGTGCATACCACCCTCAGTCTTCTTGAATGGTGGAATGTACTAAGGAGGTAATAAAAAAATCAAGTGGCAGGCCCAGTGTCTGTGGCTTAAGCGGCTAAGGCACCAGTCACATACATCTGAGTTGGTGGGGTCCAATCTAGCCTGGGCCCACCAAACGACTGATGGCTGCAATAAAAAATAGGCAGGCGTTGTGGCAGGCGCCTGTAATCCCAGCTACAGGGAGGCAGAGGCAAAAGAATTGCTTGAGCTGAGGAGTTGGGAGGTTGCTGCAAGCTGTGATGCCACAGCACTCTACCCAGGTTGACAACTTGAGGCTCTGTATCAAAAAAAAAAAAATCAACTGGCAAACTTTATTAAAACTCTTAACTTTTCCTAACTAGGGATCTTTGTTGGTATACTTTATGGGGTTTTTTGTTATTCTTTTTTTCAGAAAGAGTTTCAGTCTGTCACCCTCAGTGGAGGGCCATGGCATCATAGCTCAGAGCAATCTCAAACTCTTGGACTTAAGCCAGTGGTTCTCAACCTGTGAGTTGAGACTCCTTTGTAACAATGAAAATACATCTTGGCATTAGGAAGGTTGAGAATCACTGCCTTAAGCAATCCTGTTGCCTCAGCCTCCCAAGTAGCTGAAATTACATGTGCCCAGCCATAACACTCGGCTATTCTTTTAGAGAAAGGGTCTCACTCTTGCTCAGGCTGGTCTCCAACTACTGAGCTCAGGTGATCCACCTGCCTCAGCCTCCCAGAGTGCTAGGATTATAGGCGTGAGCCACTGTGCCTAGCTATTAGAAAATATTAGCTTTCTCCCTTTATAACAATACAAAAAATGCCCATACACATGAATAAAGTGGCCTATAATCAGCTCTCTTTACAGGTAATATTCTTCACTATCAAGGCCTTACAAAACGTATCACTAAACATCTTTTTTTTTTTCCATTAGGTCAATGAATGTATAAGGTGTTAGCACTGGGGAGAAAAGCAAGACAGATATTGTCAAAAACATCAAAAAATAAACTGGAAACACCTCAAGCCTATACCAGTGGAATGAGTGAGTAAACTGGGTAACTCATAGGCAAACAGTACCATATGTGTAATAGGCTGAGTCAAAGAAAGGATTAAAAGAAGTTTCTGCATAATATTACTGAAATATTAAAGGTAACATAAGTGACTGAAAATGCAAATGAGGCAAAATTAAGCTTAATTCTCCTTTGTGATATACAGACAGGCTACAAAGAATAACAGGCCTCAGTGCTGCAGTCACCTCATGGTGCAGAAGGTAGATGAGATCAGGAGGAAAATACCAGAACCACCCAAGGGTCTTGATTCACCTGGATGAAGAGTCCATGGAAGGTTATATTCTTATTACTTAATTTCAACATAAAACAATTTACCTCAAGAATTCTCTTTGCATCACTTGATCTCAAATTTTCAAGTAAGCAAAACTATTAGACTCAAATCATGGAATAAAACTGTTACAGGCTTGAGCAAATTGGAAAAAGACAACATTAAGATTTTATAAAAGGGCGGCACCCATAGCTCAGAAGGTAGGGCGCCAGGCACATACACCCACCCAGGTAGGGCACCAGGCACAACGACAACAATGGCAAGGCGGCGCCTATGGCTCAAAAGAGTAGGGCACTGGCCCCATATACCAAAGGTGGCAGGTTCAAACCCGGCCTGGGCCAAACTGCAAAACAGAAAAATAACCGGGCATTGTGGCGGGCGCCTCTAGTCCCAGCTACTCGGGAGGCTGAGGCAAGAGAATCGCCTAAGCCCAGGAGTTGGAGGTTGCTGTGAGCTGTGTGACGCCTCAGCACTCTACCGAGGGCAATAAAGTGAGACTCTGTCTCTACAAAAAAGAAAAAATCATCTACAGTGGTCTCGGAGGCCCCAATCCTCTGGTAAGGTAGAAAAGATGAACGATAAAATCAAAGGACAATTATGAAATGTAACTCAAGAAAAGCATCTCCTTTGGGCTAAACTGATTGCCATTGTTCTCCTTAGAATAAGAAACTTACCTCAGAAACTCAGTTGTAGTCCATTTGAATTATTGTACACAACACACTTTTTTTTTTGAGACGGAGCCTCAAGCTGTCACCCTGGATAGAGTGCCATGGCATCACAGCTCACAGCAACCCCCAATTCCAGGGCTCAAGCGAGTCTCCTGCCTCTGCCTCCCAACCGCAGGGGCCCGCCACAACGCCCAGCCATTTTTTGGTTGCAGCCGTCATTGTTGTTTGGCGGTCCGGGCTGGATTCGAACCCGCCAGCTCAGGTGTACATGGCTGGCGCCCCAGCCCGCTGAGCCACAGGCGCCAAGCCCAGAACACACTTTTGAACTAACAATTTATTATTAGATCAAGAAACTACAGAATTAATACAACATAGTACTTCTTTAGCTAAATTTCAACAAAGGCTTAAAAACCTCCCAACTACATTTTCACATTCAACACTGAAGGAGCTTTTCCATCCTGGAGATCTAGTCATGATCAAAACTCTTCCCTCCAATTCACCTTCCCTAACACCAACTTGGGAAGGTCCCTTTTCTGTTATCTTGTCTTCTTCTAAAGCTGTAAAAGTTGTGGGAAAGCTTCCTGGATACATCATTCAGGAGTAAAATCCTGGAACCCACCACCTTCTACAGAAGCAGACCATGAAGAGAATCAACCACAGTCCACCTACACTTGAGCGCTTAAAGAAAATTTAAAGTTACTATTTTATTTTTTTGAAACAGTCTCATTATGTCGCCCTCAGTGGAGTGCCATGATGTCACAGCTCACAGCCACCTCAAAATCTTGGGCTGAAGTGATTCTCTTGCCTCAGCCTCCCAAGTAGCTGGGAACACAGGCACCTGCCACAATGCCTGGCCATTTTTTGGTTGTATTTATCATTGTTATTTTAGCAGGCCTGGGCTGGGCTCGGATGTGGCTGACGCCCCACTCACTGAGCTACAGGCGCCAAGTCTAAAGTTACTATTTAGAAGACAGTAAGGAAAGTGTTAATATAGTTTTCTTTTTAACATCACTGACTCTCTTCTTCTAATCTGACACTTTAATTAAGCCCCTCCTCTCACTGTTCTACCCTTGCCTTTTCATGTGCTAATCAGATTTGTGTCTTCCAGAAATCATCAAGCCACCTAGAGTAAAGATGGTTCCAGTCCAAGATCTGATTTTATCATGAACCCCCTGGATCGCTCTCCCTCCAGAGAAACCCTAACTGGCCCTTCCTATCATCTTCCAACTCAGGAAGAAGGACTGGCTGCCTCGCCTTGGATGCGTTAGTGTGGTGGCAGCAAGCACAGGAACCAGCAGGTTGGTGGGGGGAGAGGGGCCGCAGGAGGATCCAGTAGC
>CAUYRH010088256.1:0-33703 GCA_963574655.1 Perodicticus potto
TCAGCCTCCCAGATGAGCTCAGGTGATCTGCTCACTTCAGCCTCCCAGATGAGCTCAGGTGATGTGCCCCCCTCAGCCTCCCAGATCAGCTCAGGTGATCTGCCCTCCTCAGCCTCCCAGATGAGCTCAGGTGATCTGCCCCCCTCAGCCTCCCAGATGAACTCAGGTGATCTGCCCCCCTCAGCCTCCCAGAGGAGCTCAGGTGATCGGCCCTCCTCAGCCACGCCAGGATTACAGGCGTGACGTGAGCCACCACACCTGGCCCTTCTCCATTGTTCTTAAAGATTCTTGGGAGAAAATGGACTTTATCCTAAAGGATGATCAGTAATGTGTTTTAATTGACGTACAAGGTATTTGTTAGTAGCATTGTTTATATAATGTCAAAAGATGAAAAACATTCTAGCTTGATACTACTTAGCAGAATGGTTGTATTATGATACTTTCACAGGGTGGAACATTATACCCCATGGAAAATGCATAATTTTTAACTTGAGAAAATGTTCATGGAACATTGTCAAAAAGAGGATTACAAATCTATAGTATGATTCTACTTTTACCTCCATCTACATATGTACATTTAAAAAGACCAGAAGTTATGCAAGTAGTTTTTTTGAATTTGTCTTTGTAATTGCCTGTATATTCCATTTTTGTACGCAGAATATAGATTATATAATCAGAAAAAGTTTTAAATAAAGACAGCACTTACTGACCAGTTGAGTGGGACAAAAAAATCAGCTCAGCAGTTTAAACTGTCTGTAAGCAGGGTGCTCTCGCTCCACATGACACAGCAGACTAGATGAGCAGACAGCTCTTCACATAGTAACTAAGACACCAGCTACATATTTTTAAATGTTTTACCTCTTCAGTTTCTGTCAGGGAAATTGAGAAACCTCAGAGGTAAAAATCAAAGTAGGAGCAGAGACTCAGTGCAGTGAATGAGCTGTCCCTGTTAACTCGGATGAATGTCTCTGTTTTTTTTCAAGTATATGATCCCCCAGGTGTTTAACTGTATCTCAGAGACATTGACCCAGAAGAATACATAAAGCGTGATTCTATTTATATTCTCAAAAACATGCAAACGAAGAGTTGTTTAGGGAAACATAGAAGTAAATATGGAAAAGGAAGCAAATCGGACAATACAAGTCCAGAAAGGTGTGCTTCTCCTGGAGGGGAAAGGGGAGCGCCGTGGAGGTGACATTCTCTAACAGGTGCTGTGTGCAAAGTCGTTTATTATTTTTTATGTATTATCTAGGGGAGAAGTGGTGAGGAAATGGTATTTATACGTGGATTTTGTAGGTAGTTCAATTTCTTGTTTTGAGTGGTGAGTAGGAAAAAATAAAAACTTTTTTCTCTGCTCTCGCCTCCCACCCCCACAATAATCCACACAGAAGACTTCTGTGATCAACCATGGGGGTGGTTTTCTCCAAGTAAGCAATTGGTTGTGCAGCTGACACCAGCGGGATGTCCTGAAAACACGCGTTCTAGTTTATCACAGGGGACGTTACACAGCACAGATGAAGAGAGGCAGCGGACGAGGTATGGAGAGAGGGGCCTCCGCGCGCCTGGGCACAGCGCCCTTCCCGAGTCTCCGCGTGTGCCCTCTCTGGGAGCTCTCTAGACGCTCTTCTTTGTGCGTGTGGTGGCTTCATTACTATGCAGGCACAAGTGCATAAGCCACTGGCCACTGGAGGGCAGCCTGACCTTCAGTCCTGTCCGCTCTGTGGAAGGTGGGAGGTGGGGCTGCAGGTCTAACCCTGTAATCCTGCCTTGGTCCTTCTGTGACCAGCACTCATCTTGAAGCTACTTACGGGCTGCCACTATAAATAACACTAGGATATTTTTAATATAATTTTTTAAACTAAAAGCTGAGTTTGACATTCCTGTGTATGTGCAAGTGTGCATTTGTGAGATTGTGAAAGACATACTTGGTCTCGGATCTTGTTTCCTGGCATACTACTCCTAAAATCCTTAAACTGTCCAAATTAATGTCTCCTTCTATGCTAATGAGCATCTTTCCTATGCCTTGGCAGATTGTCAGTTCTAAGTAGGGTCAGCTTTCAGCATTTTATCCTTTTACTCTTTTCAGTATCTCAACTATTTCCAGGAGTTCATTTAATGCGAATTTTTTTGCCAGTATAACTCCCTTTGGGAATCACATGCCTCATCTGTGGCATTAAATTCACCTTCACTGAGAATCCCCTGGCTGCATGTATAGACTTTCTTCGATGGCAGTAGCCTCCACATTCCTGCCGTCAGCTGCTTGTTCTGTAACCCATTGTTAGTGTCTGAATTTGCATCCAGCATTATCACTTTTGGGCATTTTGCCATTTTGTTGGCCAGGTGCCCTCTTTCGATTATCCATTGCTGTAAAAACGTCAAGTGGGTTTGTCACTGGCAGACAAGGCAGCCACACGACTCCACGCTTTCTGTCCGTGAGTGACCTGAGCTGAAGCACAGACACTCTGAGAGGACGGGCGGTGGTGATGCCTGTGTGCGTGGTGGACTGAAGACCCACCAGGGAAGCTAGTGCTCCGCTGTTACAGTCACTGACATTTGATTCGTGCCTTTGGGGGACCGGCCTTTCGCTAAGCTGTGGTAATACCTGTGTGTGCCTCAGAGCCGTGCAGAGCGAGTGCGGACCTCACAGGCACACGTAGGCTCATCCCCCCATGCCTGTGTTTGCTGCCTTCCCATGGCTGTGAGAAATTGTGTCAGGAGGCATCACACAGCTCACAGAAACCTCCAACTCCTGGGCTTAGGTGATTCTCTTGCTTCAGCCTCCCAAAGAGCTGGGACTACAGGCGCCTGCCACGATGCCCGGCTGTTTTTTGTTGCAGTTGTCATTGTTTAGCTGGCCCAGGCCAGTGTTGAACCTGCCAGCCTTCGTGTATGTGGCCAGCACCGTAACCACTATGCTACGGGCACCAAGCCGGTCGTTGGGGATCGTGTGCCAGCAAGTGAGGAAGGAGGTGCCCAACAGACACATGATGGGGGCGTGGCGGGACGTGCAGAGGAGCCAACCCAAGAGGCCCAAGTGGTCAAAGTTGGAATGACTTGAGCAAAATAAATAATGCAATATTGAATTATGTCCCAAAATATGAAATAATAATCCATGCATCCTTATTGCTATGAATGAGTGTAAATAGTTGAAAGAAGTCCAGCAGGTGAGGACACAGCGCCCTCACAGAGCTGGGTTCTGACTCCCACTCCACACGTGTGAGCTGCAGACGGACGTCCTCCCAAACTGTAGGAAGAGGGGTGAGGAAGAGACACCTGAACTCGGTGAGGGGATGAGGAAGAGACGCCTGAGGTCAGTCTGGTGACCACAGTCAGCACCCACAGTGATGGTTCATATGACAGTATGCTGGGAGGGGGTGGCATTTTCCCTCTGTGGCTCCTCCCACAAAATACCTGACCAGTCTCCCTCGAATCTCTCAAGGTCATTAAAAACCAAGCAAAGGAGAGAGACTGTGACAGCCGAAGGAGAAATGACAACTGACCGTCACTGGTGTCAGAGATGGGACTGTGAGACACGCGGAGGGGCATTAGAACAGGGGTCACCGCTGTGTGACCAGCGCCCTGCGTCTGACGGCTGGCGGAGCAGAGGGAAATTGCAGCTGCTGGCTCTTTTATGAAGATGGTAGTGAGAATAGATTTGTCGAGGTTTGTCAGAAAACTGCTGCACCTCAGACATAAATGGACAAAATAAAATGTGTTAAGGTTAGGTTTTTTGTGTGTGTAGCCAAGAATGAAATGGGGTGATTTTATTTGTCTTATTTTTCTAGCTATAAAGTCTCAAAAAGACAGCACAAACTATAAAATCTTAAAAGAATAGCCTTACAATTTTCAAATATTTAAATAATGAAACATTTCAAAGATATTAAATTTTGAGGAAAAAAAAATTTGTAGATAACAGCTAAAATCTTACTTGGTGCTATTTCACCCCTTCCTTCTGAGAGGGAACTTGAATTCTGGATACTGACGCTGCATCTCCTGGCATTGTTAAATAACTTCACTGTGTATAGGTAGTATGTGAAGTGTGTGTTTGCATATCTGTACATAACGATACACACTGCCGGGTTTGATGTTTTAGCAAGTCATTTAAATCATGAACTATACAGGTCTTTTTAATAACTTTTCTTTTTCACTGATCATTATTGACATTTGCTTCATGATGATAAGTATAAATCTAGTTTCTTCATTGTGACCGCTTTAGGATACTTAAATATATGAAAATGAACCAGTTTCTTTCCATGTCCTTGTGGGAGAACAGGGTTGTGGGTTGTCGCCTTTGTTGCTGTTCATGGCTACAGTGACCGTCCTGTGAACAGCATGTACCGGAGTGTCTTTGGGATGCCCCGTGCACCTCTTCAGTCCTGAAGCTCTTTGAAGTCCTCATACACACGTACATACAGTTTGTGTTTCCTCTTCTCTCACGAGATCCCACGTCTTAACAGACTTACTCATCTTTGCCAATCAGATACAGCAGTGGTATATTTTATCATTAGTGAGATTGAACATCTTTTCGTATATTTGAATTTCTTGGATGTTCTATTCAAAAATTGTCTATTTCTTGCCATAAGTGGGCTAGTATTTTTTGAGGTCAGAGATCTTGGCCTTGGACCTGATTCCTCAGAATACTGCTTCCTGCTCCCGGGAAGTCAGACTGGGTGTGGGTTGGGGTGAGAGTCCGTCCCTGCCGGAGCGTCACTGTGTCACTTGCTCTTATGCCATCTGGTTTTCTTTATGCCTCTTTCCTGCTGACCTTGTTTCTAAATGTGTTGGGAAGAGTTCGGGGGAGTCATCGGGTTTGTTAGGTTTGAGTTAAGTATTTAACAGGAAGGTCTTTGTGAAGTCTACATCGGGTTACAGTCCAGTCCAGCAGTTATGCTCCTAGGTGTTTACCCAAGTGATGAAAATTTGTATCCACACAGAAGAACCTGCAGGTGCATGTTCATTTCCGCTTTACTCGTAATTGCAAAAATCCGGAAGCAACCAGGATACGTAGCACTTTTCAGTAGGTGAATGAATAAACAGACTGGTATGTCCATACCATTATTATTATCATGGTATTCAGTGGTAGGAAAAGAACTATGAAGCCGCGCAAAGACGTGGAAAAACTTCAGTACGCATTGCTGCAACCCCAGTGATGCGACACTCTGGAAAAGGCAAAGCCCTGGAGCCAATACGAGGAGAGTGGTTGGTCAGGGACTCAGGGCAGGAGGGGGACGAGTCGGGGCAGCCCCGCTCAGTGTGACACTGTGACGACAGATTCTCATACAGTCGTCAGGACAGCACACACTCTGAACCCATGCGTAAGCTGTGGCTTCATTAATAATAATGTATCAGTGTAGGTTCTTCATCTGCAAGATGTTAATAACAGGAGCCACCGGGTGCGGGGAGAGAACTCTACTTACCACATGACCAGTTTTTCCTGTTAACCTAAAAGTGCTCTATGAATTTTTTTTAAAGTGCTTCATTATTGAATTCAGATTCTCAAATATGTGGAATAGTTATTTTTAATAGAAACATTTTAAAGATTATTATGTTTTATTTATGAAATCTAAATTGTTGAAGCTTTTTAAAGCTGCTGCTTCTGTTTTCTGTGAATCTATAAATACGAAGTTTATGCTGAAAATCATCAATTCTTTTTGCTTTTTTAAGAAATAGAGTGGCATAAAGTATTAATTTTGTAAGTCTGCCTTTGTGTCTGTGGTTAAATAATTTACGGCAAAGATTTTCTATATTATTATATACATATTAGAAATCTTTCCAGGAGGTGGCACCTGTGGCTCAGCGAGGAGGGAGCCGGCTCCATATACCGAAGGTGGCGGGTTCAAACCCAGCCTCGGCCGAACTGCAAAACAAAAAAATAGCCGGGCGTTGTGGCGGGGTCCTATAGTCCCAGCTACTCGGGAGGCTGAGGCAAGAGAATCGCCTAAGCCCAGGAGTTGGAGGTTGCTATGAGCTGTGTGATGCCACGGCACTCTACCGAGGGCGATAAAGAGAGACTCTGTCTATACAAAAAAAAAAAAAAAGAAAAGAAATCTTTCCAAATACTATAATAGCTAAAATAATCTGAGATATTTGTCTTGATTCTCACAGATTCTTACAAATTATAAAATTCCTTTCATTGATTGATTCTAGGACCTCTCTGAAATGAGTGTGTATCCTACAGTGACTTCCTAGACTCAGTGAGACATGACATGTCTAATAAAGCTTTAGAAGAAGAAATTTAATAATTGTTAGAATCGTCGTGTGTTAGATGGTATCCTGGGAAGGTGCTGACTGACACGTGCCTGCCTGCCTTCCAGATGCTCTCTGTGTGGGTACGTGTGCAGCCACCCTCCCTCCCTGAAGTCCCACATGTGGAAACACGCAAGTGACCAAAACTACAACTACGAGCAGGTGAACAAGGCCATCAACGACGCCATTTCACAGAGCGGCAGGTATTCCGTCCTACCCCCTTTGATCGCATATGTAGGTGTAAATTAAAACTGGCATTAAATCTGCTTGTCCTGCCTGATCCCACTCAAAGTTTGGTGTTTTGTCTTGTTTCCAGAGTTCTGGGGAAATCCCCTGCAAAGACTTTGTTAAACAGCAGTGAGGAGAAAGCCGATCTCATCACTGCAAATTCAGAAAACTTGGTGTCTTCTTCAGAACTGATTTCCCAGACCCCCAGTGAAGTTGTAGGTCCCAATGAGAACGAGAAACTGAGCTCTACAAATAATACCTCATATAGTTTAGAAAAAATCTCCAGTCTAGCCCCTCCTGGGATGGAGTACTGCGTCTTACTCTTCTGTTGCTGCATCTGTGGTTTTGAATCAACCAGCAAAGAAAATCTCCTAGATCATATGAAAGAGCACGAGGGTGAGATCGTCAACATCATCCTGAATAAGGAGCACGGCGCAGCTCTGGACACGAGCTAGAAGGTGGCCGCTCGGGGAGGACAGCCACGCAAGAGGGTCAGATAGCTAACAGACACGGGAGAAATAATTGGCATGATTTGTGAGGAATGACAGATACGACTTTGGAACCAAACTTGTAATCTGGTAAAAGGGATTCCAAATGGATAAGCAGTAATACAATATTTAAATATTTTGAGTGAGGGGAAGGGGGTTAAGGAGGAAGCAAAGATATAATCCTCTGTTAACTTTCTGTCACCTCTTCCTAATGTTGAATGTATTTATTAACAAAACTTCATTGCAGTGTAGAAACGCAAGCTAAAGAGTTAAGAAAGGGCTTTTCAGGAACTATTCTAAACCTTGTCATAGAAGTGTCAGCATCTAGCTGCTCAGTTTTCTTGTCACTTTTGACACCCCAACTCTAGAATGACAGGCCTCCCGTGAGAAGTGGGAGGCAGCTCTCAGAGGGTCTTTTTTAGTGGGGGTTGGTTATCACCACAGTCAGCAAGGAAACATAACTGATGAAGTGACCTGCTTGAGTCCCTAAAGAGATAAGAATTGATGATCGGCTCAATCTAAGATCTATTCCTTTACTCCTTAAAAAACAGAGTCCTCTAAATTCAAATCTGGATTGTCGATAGGCACTTAAATAAATTACTGTCTTAAATTTACAGCTAATTTCCTGTGCTCAGAGGAGGAACTAGGTGACTTCTCATCAAGCTCATGGAGTGGTGCCTGGTTGAGCTCAGGACACTGTGAAGGGTTCTCTTCAGAGTGTTGGTCAGACCACGGGGCACTCTCTCCAGGGTTATATTGACCTTCTCATCCTCTTTGCTAAACAAGACCACACTTGTTGTCTGAAAGTGTCTGTTAAAACAGCAAAGTATGAAATTTTCCATTTGGTCATTAGTCTTTGAGTTTGAACTATTTCCAGAAGTCAGTTGAGGGGCGAGGGTGAGAGTCAGAATCCCCTTAGGAGGACAGCAACTGTGATTTTCCTTCCTGGAGTTTTTAACATCATTGTATTTAGCAGAAGAAGAACCAAATATGACTGAAATCTAGAAAAAATTCAGGTTGTTTGTAGAAATTTTAATAACAAAGCATTTGGCAAGTCCAGAGGACTTCCACCTAGGAAATTCCATTATGTCAGGGTGCGATAGGACAAACCCACTAAAAATGCTTTTGCGTTAAAATCTGCCACCAAATGGATGTAATATTCTTACTAATTACCCATTTTGTATTATAAATTATTTCAGAGTGAAGAAAATGGTGTTCTTGTTTTTGTAGTTCTGGTCACTTACACATTGTTTTGTTAAAGTAAATTCCGCCTATGAGTCAGAAGGCCAGTGTACTGGAGGGTCCCCTTCTCCATGGTGCTGCTCCTGGATATCTGAACATTCGGAACACCAATTTCTGACACCTGGAATTGAGGCTGTGACTCTGATGAACTTAGTTTTTGAATGGGATACCATGTAGGCATGTTTTAGGAAAGAATTTTGTTCTCAAAGTCCCAGGATAAATTAAGTGAGTTACTATTTTTAAAATTATTACTATTAGGAATCTTAAGTGGGGCCAGGCATTTTGAAACATTGTATGATTTGTTTTTTTAATCTCACGTTGATGATGATATTAAACAAGCATAAGTGATTGTAACTTCACAGCTTTTTTATTGAGTTACCTTTAATTTGTTTACGAAAGTAATCTGTTTCTGATGTGGTTTTTTAAAAGATGATTTATAGATACTAAATTATATTCCCTAATCCGCTGCATGTGGATTTACATTCATTTTCTCCTATTTTCGGAATCGAAATATTTATGTTTCAAATTCAAATAAAAATTCTGAATAGTTTGATTAAATTATCATCTTGTTGCCACTCATAAATCAGTTTTTCCATTGCTGGTAAATGACTCATTGTTTCTTTATAACAATCTTTTATTCTGAAAATCAGCAACCTTAAGAATTTTGTTGTATAAATTTTCCTTGGCTTTAATTTTATGTAATATTTGGAAAATATTAATAACCAAAAAAACTCCAAATTTCAGCAGCGTGAATTTTTAAATTAACTGTCTTCATTTCCTTAAACCCCTTATTGTTTCTTAAATTTTCCATTTGGAATCATGGATTTAAAATTTCCCAGCTTATGGGGAAAAAGTAACCCAGAAGTTTGAAGCCTCTACTTTCATGTGATTCTGGCCTTAGAATATGGTTAAAGCTTTCCCGGGGCCAGCAGGAGAGAGCATGTGTCAGGGATGTTCTGTACCCTTGCATGGTCGTTTGGGGCAATGTCTCTACCAAGAAAAGTTGAGTTTTCTAAAAGATATAATGAAGATTAAATATGCAATTAGAATTGCAGGAGAGATAGCCGTTAAAATAATCAGTAGGAACTCCCTTTACAGGAATGACGTTTTACTTATTGGCACAGACCTTTCTTCATACAAAGCTCATACTTCTTTGTTTTCTGCTCTGAACGCTTAAAATTCTAAGATTTGATAGTAAAAACTAGTTCTTAAAGGATATGGCACTGGTGGGAAAGGGAGATGATGATGCATTCTGGTCGTTATACATAATACTTTTCAGGGTTTTATCATTTTCTCCCTTTCTCTGATAATCCAGAATATGGTTGGCGTCCCAGCATTCCAAAAAGACCATGCTGATACTGCATTTCATCTGCAGACCAAGTCCGGGGGCCGACAGTGCCGTGTAGTGGTCCTGCCTCAGGCCTGTGTTCTAGATCTGGCTTCCTAATGGTTCTCTCTGTTGTTTTCTCACAAAGCAAGTGGTGGGCATCCATGTTTACATTGTACTTGCCTTGACAGAGACAAGCAGGCTTCTCTATTGCAACTTAGTGTATTTTTAGTTTTCATAGACACTTATTTAATCTTTTTTTATTGTACAGCAAGGTGCTCTAAGTAATATTCGATAAAATATATTTAATAGAAATTTGAGTTTGATATTCATGGACATGAATACTTGTATTTTTTTAAGAAATACGTAATTGTATAACACCATGGCATTGCTTCTATAGCCAAAGTATGAAAATGTCTGGAACACTGACATGTGAAAGACTACGGTTAATTCTGACACTGTATCTGATTAGAACAGGATAATTTGCCTTCTGTGAAATTATCCAGCACACGGAGCTGCATGCCTTAAAGCTGAGTCTCTGGGGTCGTGTTCACGGAGGAGCAGAACAGTGAAGCAAGGTCTATAGTGCTTCTCTAACTACCTTTGGAAATACTGTACAATGTTAGAATAATTTATTTTGCTTTATAGGAGTCTGTCATGTATGGACTTTAATATTGTATTTTGGTAATAAATTTTTTGTTAAAAAAAACTTGCCTCCAAGTTTTATTAACAAGTTACATATTCATTCTTATCTTATAAGTGCTGACTTTATTATCTAGAAAGTTGTATAATCAAAAGCATCCCAGAAACTAAGGCTTGTGATTACTCTTTGGTAACTAATTGAACTGTTGTTGGCTACCATACAACTGTGTTACTCAAACAATTGAAAAAGCATTTAGCTTTTAAAGTCATTTCAAAAATTCAGTCTACTTTGAAGGTTTTTTCCCCTTGCTCGGCAGTTCATTTTTTTCTTCCAAATCACACGCTTGTGTCATGTGCTTTCAGTAGTGATGTAGTCAAAGTGCTGAAGACTAGTTCTGCTAATGACACTTAGCCTTATGTAGTGAAGGCCAAAGATTGACATCATGTGTTCACACCTTGAGCATTTTGCGTCTCTATCAAGTATCTTTAGACCTCAGATTTTTTGCATTGGCAAATGAAGCTAACATCATTTAATTGTATCATTTATCTGGTTATCGATTTCTGTCCCAGAATCCTGAGCCACCTCAGTTGATAGGGACTGAGGCCAATCTCTTCTCCTACTCATATGGTCCCCCCGGCAATCTAATCATAGACCTTGTCTCAAGAACCAAATCTCGAGACTGTATCATTAAATTCCAAATAAGTTGTAGGAAACCTAGCATGGGAGATCGGGAGCATAATGGTCTAATTGGTAAGCAGTAGCCACATGTGGCTATTGGCAAGCACTTAAAATATGGCTAATGTGCTCTAAGTGTACCTAACAGTTACAAAGACTTAGTGCAAAAAGAAATGTAAAGTATCTTATTAATAGTTTTTTTATATTGATTACATGTTGAAATGATATTTTGGATATATTGGGTTAAATAAAATATTATTAAAATTAATGTCACGGGTTTTTTATTTAAATGTAGCTTCAAGAACATTTTAAATCACATATATGGCTTACGTTACATTTCTTTTGGACAGGGTAGGATAGAGGAACGATTGACAAATGAGGGCCTGCTTTGTAAATAAAGTTTTATTGGAACACAGCCACACCCCTTTGTTGACACATCCTGTATTCCTGTCTTCTTGGTGCTACAGCAGCATTGGGTAATGTGACAGAGACTATATGACCCCAAAAGCCCACATTATTTACTGTCTCTTTGATAGGAAAAGTCTGCTGACCTCTGAAGTAGAACAGTGGTATAATCTGTGCTTTAAAGCTACCAGAAAGAAAAATCTCCTTATAAAGAAAGTTTTTATAGCAGTGTTTATAACTACATTGCCTTGTCTCTTCCCCTGTGATTTTAATAGTCCACCTTTCTTCTGTAGCTCTGACCCACATTTGATGACTTTAACTCACCCTTTCATTGTCTCTGATACTTAAAGCGGAACAATTTGTTTAAAGTCACAAGGGACAGTTAAATAATAAATTAAAAGCCAATACAAGAATATCATTTTCAGCTCAGCGCCTGTAGCTCAGTGGCTAGGGTGCCAGCCACATACACCAGAGCTGGCAGGTTCGAGCCCGGCCAGCTAAACAACAGTGCAACAAAAATATAACTGGGCGTTGTGGCGGGCGACTATAGTCCCAGCTGCTTGGGAGGCTGAGGCAAGAGAATCGCTTAAGCCCAAGAGTTGGAGGTTGCTGTGAGCTGTGATGCCACGGCACTCTACCCAGGGCGATGTAGTGAGACTCTGTCTCATCATTTTCCTCCTGACTGCCTTAACGAGTGGATGTTAGTCCTCAAGCCTTCACCCTTCCAGGGCTGTGGGACCGCAGCTAATACCGTGGCCTAGCCACCTGCGTGTGTGACTGCGCTGCGAGGTAGCCACAGTAACTACTCAGCTGGGCTGGCCGTTGACTTGAATAATCCAGGATATAAAATAAAGAATCTTCCACACACCTCTTCACAATGAATCGCATGTGTGACTCTAAAGCCAAATCCGAGGTCTGGGAGGAGGCTGTAGCTGGCTTTTTGCTGCAGAGCTGTTGATAAAACTGGCAGTGCTCAGAAGTCAGCACTCGTCTACATAGATTTCTTCCAAATCAATCAGCGAAGATGTAAAATGTGAACATTTTTGGCCCTGCAAATTCTTAGAGAAGTTTCTGTTTTTAATCGGTGCCATACGATAGACTTACTGAGGTAGTGTGCTTTGGTGGGGATGTCAGAATCCAAATGTGTGTAAGATGCTGAAACCGTTTGCAGAGTCCCACGTGTGCAGGGGTGTCCGGGCTGCACACTGTGGTAGGGGCTGGAGACCTCGTTTCCTGGCTGGCACATCAATGAATATGCTAAACCTCGTTTTACTAAAGCTACAAAGTGTTGGGAAGATAATACAGGTTTGGTCTCTTTAATCTACGGGTGGATTTTTTCTTCCAATAATGTATAATCACTATTTGCCTATAAAGGTTGTGGGTTTTCCTGCGAATTAAAAAGTTTAATCTTACACACTTAATGTCAATTCTTACTGCCATACAACAAAAATTCATCAGATGTTTGGTATCTTTTTGCCTTCCTAGCTCAACCAGATTTACCCAAGTTGTTAACTGAATCCAGACAATAAAGCCATTGGTGTAACAGTTTAAAAAATGGCAATACTGAGATGAACAGAGCATTTATTGTAATTGTAACAGAATCCTACGTATTAGGTAAATAGAATCTTACTCACACAGATCAGAAGATAATGAATCTTGGCCATGAGCTCAAGACTCAGTGCTTTCATTTTTCTTTCTTTCTTTTTTTTTTTTGGTTTTTTCTTTGAGACAGATTCTTACTTTGTCACCTTCGGTAGAGTACCATAGAGTCATAATTCACAGCAACCTTAAACTCTGGGCCTCAAGTGATTCTCCTGCCTCAGTCTCCCGAGTAGCTGGGATTACAGGTGCTCACCACAACGCCCGACTGATTTTAGAGCCAGGGTCTCATTCTGGCTCAGGCTGGTCTCGAACTCCTAAGCTCAGGCGATCCACCCACCTCCGCCTCCCAGAGTGTTGGGATTACAGGCGTGAGCCACCCACCCAGCCTCAACTATTTTCATTTTCCTGATTTCTCAGCTTTGTCCTTCGGTAAAAGGAAAAATAAAAATATTTATAATCATCCATGTCATTGCTATGGATTCATCGGTAATTGAGTATGTTTTTTAAATTAGTAGTAAAATATGTTATCTTAAATGTGTACACAGTAGGCATGGTGATCTGAAGAGAACCTTTAACAAAATAAACCACGTGCATTTTCCATGCCTCTTATTAGCACCTCCTCATGTTATTTAAAAGCTTATTGTCACGTCAGTGCACATCTCCACACTTTTCCTACTTGTCATTTAATTAATTTTAGTATCCATGTTTCAGAAGTGATGTGACTGCAGTCTCCTGAAATAGGAACATCAGTCCACATCTTGCTCTTTTTGTTCATATTTATCTGCAGTCCTATTTAAATTCAGAATTCCCAACCACAAACGGTGTTAGAAAATCCTATTTCAGGCTTATGAGAAAAAGTATGGCAAGATGTGGTTCAAATCTTAAGCTGCATTTATTCCTCTTCCTCTAATGGTTTCACTGAAATATTACTAATTAAACAGTGCTAGAACACTAGGGTCTCTTCTGCACCCGGAGCCAGACAGCACAGCTGGTGAGGTGGCGCCTCCCTGTGACACTGGAGTCCACGCAGAGTGCCACCATGTAGGTTAAAAACTAAATGAGGCACTTGGCATCTCGGCCCAACTGCAACAACCCTGTGCTCAGTCTGATAAAAAGGCTCCAGCGTATTGTACCCTCACACTGTCACCCTGGGCACAGTGATGTGACATCACAGCTCACAGCAACCTCAAACTCCTGGGCTCAAGCCATCCTCCTGCCTCAGTCTCCCAAGTAGCTGGGACTACAGGTGCCTGCCACAACGCCCTGTTAGTTTTTCTAGTTTTAGTAGAAACGGTGGTCTCACTCTTGCTCAAGCTGGTCTCGAACTCCTGAGCTCAAGCAATCCATCCACCTTGACCTCCCAGAGTTCTGACATTACTGGTATGAGTCACCAGGCCCAGCTCATATGACAATTATTTTAAATTACTTTTAAATAGCTGGTCGGGGGAGAGCACGCATCTTCCTCATGGAAAAGCATGTCCCATCTGAAACAAGGGGGAAGGCATCAGGAGTGGCACACAGGTGCATTTACCTCATCCAACTTGGAATATAGTTCAGCTTTTCCTTTTTTAACCTCCTACGGATTTAGTTATTTCCTCTGCGTTTTTAAATGTAAAATGGACAATATGATACCTACCTTGTATAGCTCGATGGATTAAATGAATTGTCTGTAAAAGGCCTAGTCATGTTCTAACCCTGCTCTGGGCACTGCTTGGTTCCAGTCCTGGCTCTGCAAGCCGCGTGTGTGACCTTGAGTAAGGCAATCCACCTTGTATGAACCTCAGTTTCTTTTTCAGTAAAACAAATGGCAATACTTGCCCTTTAGGGTTGGCATGAAGATTAGTGACCTATGTACAAAAGGCCATATGGGAAGTCCAACGGTGGTGGCTGTCATGATCTGAGCATTAACTGTCAGGAGGAAAAAGAAACATAACCCACTCTTATAAATCATGGTATCAAAGCTATTACTTAGAGTCTTAGAAAGGAACCAGGCCCATTTGTACCTCGAAGAAGGACACTCCAAACAAATGTCCTATCCTTAAAATATACCCAAAAGGCTAGCTAGCCCTTGTTTATCAGTGCCTAGAATATCGTACACAATTTGGGTTAAGTCTACAAAGATAACCCTGGGAGACAGTGTTAGAGCATTACCCTGTCACCACTGTTAAGCTCATGCAATTGCTGATGTGTGATCCTTCTTTCAAAGCTGTCGACTGGGCCAGGTGAAGTGGCTCACACCTGGAATCCCAGCACTGCACTCTGGGAGGCTGAGGCAGGTAGATTTCCTGAGCTCAGAAGTTCAAGACCAGCCTGAGCAAGAGCAAGACCCCGTCTCTACCAGACGAGCATTGTGGTGGGCACCTGTATTCCCAGCTATTCAGAGGCTGAGGCAGGAGTATCGCTTGAGCCCAGGAGTTTGACAGAAAATAAATAAATTAAGCTGTCAACTGCCATTAAGGAATTATTTTCACCTGCCATGCTGGCTGCAAGGAAAATGGTCCTTTCCCTCAGTCATTAAAGCTGGCTGCATTGGCAAAACGCAGGCTCTGGGAGAGAGATTCGTACTGTTCTTGGCAGAGTGAGCCATGCGCCAGATCTTTTGAGGCACTACACGTTCTCGGAGAAGGTACAGAATGGCCTGTCCCAGAATGTTCAAGTATAAATCTTTTGTATCTTTATTTATTTATTTATTTTGAGACAGAATCTCACTCTCTCACTCTGGGTAGAGTTCCATGGCGTCATCATAGCTAACAGCAACCTCAAACTCCTGAGCTCAAGCAATCCACCTGCCTCAGCCTCCCAGACTGCTGGGATTACAGGCATGAGGCACTGAGCCAGCTCAAGTATTCTTGTAACTGTCTCACGAGGATGCTTCATCTGCAGGACTCATGCAGAGCGGCCGGACTTCCGAAGTGCACCTGCAGGCCAGTCCCTCCGTGTCAAGCGCTGTCCTGCAGGCTTAAGGGATGGCTTTCTCAGTTCTACTGAGGCCACTAGACCCCATAGGAAGATGGTGAAGTGACAAAAATAAAGCCAGCTCAGCACTTGTGTTTAACCATCATCCAGTGATACAAATTACTCTCAGAAGATTCAGTGGCATGAGAGCTGAGTAGCCACGTTGCCTGCTGTGTTGTATACCTTACAAAACAAAACAAAAAGGAATATGCATGGAAGTGAGATAAGGCATGCTACCTAAAGCAAAACCAAACCGTAAAACAGGAACACTGGTTTGGTGTGAACAGAAGTGCCAAAATTGAATTCTAGCTGCACCCGTACATTGTATTAAATACCCTCCGGGGTTTTGAGATTCAAGGAGATATCCGGTCTTGCCTACACAGTAATTTGCATTTACATAACACCCTTCAGCTGATTCACTCAAACACTTAACATCTACTAATTGAGTTTTTAAATGTCCCTGAGAGAGCTCTTCTGGTAAAACCTACCCAATAAAATTCAATTTCCAGGTGAAAAGAAAAAGAAATTTATGTTTTCCCATGGGAAAAACTTACAAGGAGGAAATCCGACTTCAGGGACTGATCGGATGATCGGCGTCTTCGCCGATGCTGGATTCTTTACTGACATGAGTTATTCTGGTCTGCTTCTCCATCCCCCATGCCATTCTTACTCACTAGCTCCTTTAGGAAATAATTCTTATGCTGCCTATGCTTTACAGAGTTTATGATCATCAAAGAAAGAAAACTAATAGTATGCATGGAATAAGACACATTTGGCTGGGCACCGTGGCTCTCACCTGTAATCCCAGCATTCTGGGAGGCCAAGGCAGGTAGACCGCTTGAGCTCAGGAGTTCCAGACCAGCCTGAGCAAGAGTGAGACCCCATCTCTACCAAAAATAAAAAAACTAGCCGGGCATTGTGGTGGGCAGCTGTAGTTCTAGCTACTCAGGAGGCTGAGGCAGGAGGATTGCTTGAGCCCAAGAGTTTGAGGTTGCTGTGAGCTACTCCGGGCGACAAAGTGAGACTCTGTCTCAAAAAATTTAAAAATTTAAAAAACCAGGCCAGGAGCCAAAGAGGTGCAGACTTGGGATCTCCAAGACTGCCCCTGGAAATCTCAATCAAGGAGATGAGGATAGCGACTTCACTCCCAGATACTGTTAAAGACCCAGGTGGGCTTGGCTCCCGTAGGAGAAGCTTTGGTCTCAGCCAGCACATAATCTGAAGTCTGCAGACAAATACGTCCTGATACATTGAGGAGCAGGTTGTGTACTGAGGAATTCCAAGAACTTTCGAGAAGCTAATAAAGGGTCATTTCAGCTCATCCCTGCCAAGAAGCGACCTTCAAGGGCCATGGTCAAAAGTCTGCGTGCAGAGGCGACCTGCCCAGTTTGCCTGGGTGTCTTCACCAATCCTCTCTCTTTCTCTTGTGGGCACATGTTCTGTTTTGATTGCATCCAAACTTGGACATCAGAAAGGGAGGCTTCAAAACTGATCTGCCCCATGTGCCGAGAATCAAACGAGAAACTGTTGTGCCTAAATCGTAGAGTCCTTTCCCCAAATCACCCATTAACCGATTCCGATGCAAAAGCAAGAGGCAAAGAAAAATAATTATTGGTTAACCAAGGCTTTCAGCTCCTGGCAAGGCAGGGTAGCAGGACGCCTGCCGAGGGAAGAGCAGTTTTAAGGGTACAGAAAGGAACAAAGGGAGTGGGTGTTGGGCACGAACTGCTGGGGAGAGCTTACAGGGGGCATAAGGGCCTGGGGAAATATTTACTATCAAGATGGCCTGAGGAAACAGCTACTATCACGATGGCCTGGGGAAATAGTTACTATTAAGATGGCCTGGGCAAATATTTACTATTAAGAAGGCCTGTGTTAAAACACCCTTATCACTTGGGGCGGACATACTGGAGCCCCAGGTGGGGGAGGAAGCAGGCTGCCTATCACCTTGGTATTCGGGTGTAAATTAGCTCTTTGGTATGCAGCTGTAAATTAACCTTTGATGTGTAGATGCGAATCGAAGGCTGTGGGGCAAGGTAGAATTAGTTTTAACAAAATGAATCAGCTTAGTTCTTTCAAAACCTCCCATGGAAGAACGGCGGATGACGACGCCGACCCTTCTCCTCAGGCAGCACAGGCCCCTCCTGGAGCACACAATGCACGCGAGCCGTGAGCTCCAGCGGTTCCAGGAAGATATGAGCCTGGATGTGGCCACTGCCAGCTCCCTTCTTGTTCTCTCTGAGGACCTAAGGAGCGTCCAGGGTGCAGAGCTATCATGACATGCTGGGAGATCCCAGGAGGTTCACCCACATGGCCTGTGTCCTGGGCACACCCAACTTCTACACTGGCCGACATTACTGGGAGGTGGACGTGGGAGAGGGGAAGGAGTCAGCGGACAGAAAACAGAGCAATTGATCCTCTGAGCATGGCTTCTGGATCATCAGCATGAAGGCAGGAGCAATCTGTGCCAACTTTACCCCAGAAAGCAAGATTCCCACAAGCCTTGGACCTCAGTGTGTGGGAATTTTCCTGCATGTTGAGATGGAAGAAATCCGATTTTTGAATGTTGGAAATGATGCCCTCGTTTTATATATACAGTACTCTTTCCTCTATAAAGCCCTTTCATCACTTTTTCCTTCTTGAGCTGCCAGGAGAAGGTGATGGTATTGTCCTAAAACGGCCACAAGAAACTGAGCTCTTCTTGGCAGCTTTGTAAAGAGATGTTTGGGCTGAAAAAGGTCAGAATGATTAAGGACCAGATAGCATGCTATCGTGCAAAGATTTGTGAAATACTGTTAAGTGCATTTTGTAGACTCTATAGCAACAATTTTATAGACTTGTTTGTGGTAAATGTTTTAGGCTTGTAGCTAAATAACTATGAGATATTTGGGAATGTTAGTAAGCACTGCAAGCCTCAGTTTTCTAGTCTCTAAATTGGGGTAACTATCTCTCAGCTAAATAACTGTGATGATTAGAGACAATATTTGTAGTAAAATGCTAATATTTGTAGTAAGTAATGAATGGAGATTAGTAGGTTGTAAGTTAACTAGATACTCAATTTTTTTTTTTTTGAGACAGAGTCTCACTATGTCACACTTGGTAGAGTGCTGTGGCATCACAGCTCACAGCAACCTCAAACTCTTGGGCTTAAGTGATTCTCTTGCCTCAGCCTCCCACATAGCTGGGACTACAGGTGCCGGCCACAACGCCTGGCTAGTTTATTGTTGTTGTTGTCATTGTTGTTTAGCAGGCCCGGGCCAGGTTCCAACCCACCAGCCCGTGTATGTGGCCGGTGAACTAACCACTGAGCTATGGGCACCAAGCCTAGATACTCGGTTTTGTGGATAGAAACTATCTTTTTAATATCATTTTTTGGTACAATTCCTGATGATAATCATCTGTGGATGAAGAAGAATCACACAGAACCAATGTGTGATGCTTTGATAAGGTATAAAATTTCAGAGAGAGATGACCAGGTCCTGAGGAAAACTAAGTTTCTCATTTTTATTTTCTCTGAGACACAGTTTCTTGAGAGACAAACAACTTTGACTAAGGCGTGTTGTGAGTGGCAAGTCATATTGTACTGGGAATTATTATCCTTTTCCCATTTCAACAATTGACCTGTTGTATAGATGTCACAATAGTAGGGTATGTATGATTGGCATAAAAATGCCAATAGGCTTAATGAGATAATGTCATGTTTATAAAATAGCAAAAGATTCAGAAACTTCTGGACTCAATTATATAAAAAAGGATATGACTGTTCTGAAGACCGGATCCCTGAACTTCTGCCCAACAGATGCAGTTTCTCTTGCAACGCCCCCTGCGTTTTCTGAGCTGAAAGGACGTCTTCCACCAAGCCCAAACTTCAGACCACTGTGGCTAATTTCTGATTTGTCAGAATTCTTTATCAATCATGTTAACTTATTAACGTGCATTCACCATTAAATGTTTCTAAAGTTGTTTTTGGATTTATTATTTATAGAATTTACATTTTCTTGCAATTAAATTTATAAAATGTCAAAAAAAATTTTTTAAAGAAACAAACAATATACATTTGATCTTAACCATTAAAAGAAAGTGCTTTTCCCATGAGTTGTTATCCATTCTTCTCTTCCATGATGGCAGGATTCTTAGTTGGGTACATAGTGCTGCCCAACTAGACTGTATTTCTGGCCTCCCTTGTAGGTACCTGAGATCATGTGACCAAACTGTGGCTAATGGGAAATGAATAATGAAATATGAAATTTCTGAAGAAGTGAAATTCCTAGGATCAGAGAGTTGAAAGTTGACTGAGAAAATATATACCAACTGTCCTTAAGCCATTCACTGTATTTGATGACTACCTCTGAGCAAAGCATATCATGATAAAAATATAAAATTGTGGGAGGCCAGGGCAGGAGGATCTCTTGAGGCCAGGAGTTCAAGATCAGCCTGAACAACAATAGCAAGACCCTGTTAGGATAGCACGGTGATGGCTCAAGTAGGCAGTGAAATAACTACTTTATTTTACTGGTTTGGACAGCAAATCAGGCCCATCCTAGTGACTATAGGCATCGTGGACTGTTCACTGCTAGGTTTTAAACACAACTCTGGGGGATGCCAGCTGCTTCTCAGAAATTTCCAGGGTCTTGATCATCTCTGTTCCCACAGCATGTTCCCATACCAACTCATATCTATCTTCCCACATAAAAAGTCCCAGGGACATTAATCTGTCCCCCTAAACAACTAATCCTTCAAGACAACCCACCTGCAAGGTTTTGCATCTGCAAAGCCTTCATTAGCGATTCACCCCATTCCCATGATAGCCCGGCAAGCCTGACCCAAGCTAGTCCAAAATAACCTCACCACATCTGTCACGTACCCTGGTCATGCTGAAGTAACTGCCTAACCCACTGAAAACTAGCCAGCTGTGGTTAGTTTACAAACACCCATAGTCCAGTGGTTCTCTCAGTCACGACCCACTAGGGTCAGTACTAGGAACTGTATTAAATGGTCGCGGCATTAGGAAGGTTGAGAACCACTGCCCATAGTCCAAGCTACTTGTGAGGCTGAGGCAGGAGGATCTCTTGAGCCCAGGATTTTGAGGTTGCTGTGAGCCATGTTGATGCCACTGCACTTTTTGCCGAGCCAACAGAGCAAGACCCTGTCTCACCAAAAAAAAAAAGAGAAATATATATATTATATATTATTATGTATATATAATAGAAAGAAAAAATTATTATACATGTAAAATTTTAACATATTTTATTATACATATATAATTTTTTCTTTTTCTCATATATAACATATATATTATATTATTATGTATATTATGTAATTTTATTTCTATTATATATAATTTTTTCTTATATACACACACAAAAGTATATAAACATATATATTTTATTTAACAAAGCAATAAATAGAACACATAAGCTGAAATTATCCCTAAAGAACCTTCTGGGCATGCCCTCAAAGCTAAGGGGAGTTCTATCTCCTGGCCTTCGTTCTCTTTGCTGCTGGCTGTTACATAATATGGTGATGAGGTGATGAGCTACCACTCATTAAAGGAATAAGCGTAATATAGAACTTATAAAACTCAACAACAACAAAATAACCCATTTAAAAAATAGGCAAAGCACATCACAAAGACCCAAAGCCGCAGACGTTGGTGGGGGTGTAGAGAAAAGACAGCACTCTTACACTGCTCATGGGACTGCAAAGTAATACAGCCTCTTTGGAAAGAAGGAGAATCCTCAAAGAACAGAAAGTGGACCTTCCAAATGGGATTTGATCCTGCAATCGCATTACTAGGCATCCACCCAGAAGAAAAAAAAAATTATTTAACCATGAGGACACATGTACCAGAATGTTCATTGCTGCTCAATTCACAATGGCCAAGATGTGGAGTCAACCCAAGTGCCCGTCAACCCAGGAATGGATTGATAAACTGTGGTGTGTGTACACCATGGAGTGCTGTGCAGCCATAAAAAGATGGAGACTTTACATCTTCTGTATTAACCTGGGTGGAGTTGGAGAACATTCTACTTAGTAAAGTATCACAAGAATGGAGAAGCAAGCATCCAGTGTATTCAATACTAATATGAAACCAATAGATGAACAAATACCCACAGGAGAGAAAGACAAAATTAAACTCAAGGTGGTGGGGGGAAGAAAGGGGAGTGGGGGGGATTGGTGTGCTCTTGTCTAACAGACACAATGTCAGAGTACCCAGCACACCTCCTGGGTGAGGGGCACAACTACCTAACAAATGCAAACATTGTAACCTAATCATCTGTACCTCCATATTAATCTGAAATAAAATAAAACAGACAATAAAAAATGGGCAAGGGACTTGAATAGACATTTCCATAAAGAAGCTACACTAACGACAAGTCCACGAAAAGCATCAGTGATCATTAGGGAAGGACAAATCGGAACGACAATGAGGATACCACCTCAGACCTACCCCAATGGGACGGCTCCCACAGAGAAAACAATAACAAGGACTGGTGAGGATGTGGAGCAATTAGAACCCTTGTGCACCACTGGTGGGAATGTAAAATGGTACAGTCACTGTGGAAAACAGTATGACTGTTAAAAATAGTTATGCCTTCCAAAGTTTAAACATATGATCCCGCATTCCCACTTCTGCATATATACCAAAATATTGGAAGTAGGGTCTCAAAAAGATACTTGGACGCCCAGGTTCATAGCAGCGCTAGCCACAATAGCTACAATGTGGAAGCAACGCAAGTGCCCACCAAAGAATGAATGGAAAAGCAAAACGTGGTGTGTCCTTAATGTGAAATACTATTCAGCCTTAAAAAGGAAATTTTGACACATGCTGTAACACGGATGAACCTTGAGGACATTAGACTAAGTGAGATAGGCCAGTCACAAAAGACATAGCATAGGTTCCCTTTATAAGGTAGAGTTGTCAGAGTCATAGATACAGAAGGTAGAATGGTGGGACCTCACCCAATGTGCACAATGCAATGGTACATTTCAAGACCGTTACGAGTATAAATGTCTTACCACAACAGATAGATCAGATGATGGTTATGTTAAGTTTGATGTAAGCCTTCCAAATTGTATATCAAATAAGCACATTGTGCCCCATAAATGCTATGACTTAATAAAAAAATAAAATAACAAGTGGTAGAAAGAAGGGTGGATGCCAGCGCTGGAGGGAGGTAGGACAGCGAATTTAATGGGCACAGTTTCAGTCTCACAAGGGGAAAGCTTACGAGGATGGATGGTGGTGATGGTGGTACAACATTACAAATGTATTTCAGAGATGGTTAAGATGGTAAATTTTATGTATTTTATCACAATAAAAAATTAAAACAGGGCAGCATCTGTTGCTCAGTGGGTAGGGCGCTGGACCCATATACCGAGGGTGATGGGAACCAAACTGCAACAAAAAAATAGCCGGGCACTGTGGTGGGCGCCTGTAGTCCCAGCTACTTGGGAGGCTGAAGCAAGAGACTCGCCTAAGCCCTGGAGTTGGAGGTTGCTGTGAGCTGTGACAGTACTGCACTCTACAGAGGGCGATAGAGTGAAACTCTGTCTCTAAAAAAAAAAAAAAAAAAAATTAAAAACAAAAACAAGTGTGGCATCATGGTTCTAAGGACCCCAAGTCCGTGGCAGTATCCAGCTGGACTGCTTATAGGACAGAAAGAAATGTCTTGCGAGAGCCACTGTTTTTTGAGGCATTGTTTCAGCGGCCCACCTTGAATCCTACTCAACACTGAGTCCTCAGCTGTTAATTCCAGCATGCCTGCAAATCCTGTTTACCCACAGACAAATCCAGTACAGGCAAAGGTGTGCTGCCAGGATTCTATCAGGGCCCAACCACCAGAACCCAGTCAGCACCAGTGTTGCAACCTTCTCTCCATTTTCACCATCTCAAAGAGATTTTTTTCCTAATCAACGCCCACCCATGAAATTTTAATATTATAGAAGTACTGGACTGGGCGCAGGGGCTCACACCTGTAATCCTAGCACTCTGGGAGGCTGAGGCAGGTGGATTTCTTGAGCTCTGGAGTTTGAGACCAGCCTGAGCAAGAGTGAGACCCTGTCTCTACTAGAAATAGAAAAATTAGCTGGGCATTGTGGTCGGCACCTGTAGTCCAGCTACTTAGGAGGTTGAGGCAGGAGGATCTCTTGAGCCCAAGAGACTGAGGTTGCTGTGAGCTATGATGACCCCCATAGCACCCTACCCAGGGTGACAGAGTAAGACTCCATCTCAAAAAAAAAGTAGTGTGCTATATATCTGCCTAGGTACTGTATGTCCATCTGTGCGCTGTACATAAAAAGAGCAAGTTGTTTTCAACCCTCCAAGAACCAAGTTTCTTCCCACTGGGCAGGGTGGGAGGGAGGAATATCACCACTGAGAATTTGTGCTGTTATATAAATGAACAAAGTTACCCAGACACGGTGGCCCACACCTGTACTCCCAACACTTTAGGAAGCTGAGGCAGGAGGATCACTTGAGGCCAGGAATTCAAGTCCAGGCTGGGCAACCTGTTGACACCTCATCTCTACAAAAAATGTCTGCACATTGACCAAGGAGTTGAAAAACCTATGTATTACTAGATAAAACAGTCAAAGATAGTTGCAGGAAGAGAAAGCTACTTCAAACTTCATTTCCTGGTATCTTGACTGAAAATTGAAAAATGCCATCAAGTAATTGGACCGGGTGGGAATTTACCCAGCCCCTTGTCCCCTTCCTCCTTACTTGAATTTCACTGAGTTTTCCTCTCATCTGAGCATGTAGTTGTTGCCCTAAATTAAGTCCCAAGTACATGTGGGCTTGTTTTTCTATTCTTGTGGTATTTCACTTAGGCAAAAGTTCTCCCAATCCATCTAAGATACAGAACCTCCATCTTTTTATGGCTGAATAGTGTTCCATGGTATACACAGACCTGCTGGGAGAATGGGAACTGATGACCCCATTCCTGGTAAGGGAAAGCACCCCCAGAAAAACAGGAAAACTAAAAAGTAAGCTGAGTGAGTCACAACAAAGAAAAGTCAGCTAGTTTGCATTTAAGCTAGGCTTTGCTAGCAAGCTTCCTGCCTTTTCCAAAATTCTAGCCTGTTGGATGTAGCTTACAAACACCCCTGCTGGTTCTGTGAGCACTCTGTTGATGTCTTGTTCCCTCCCTCATCTTACCCTCTGGGCAAACAGACTCCAACAAAAGCAGACTGGAGGGCGGCTCCTGTGGCTCAAGGAGTAGGGCCCCAGCCCAATATACCATAGGTGGTGGGTCCAAACCCAGCCCCAGCCAAAAACTGCAACAACAAATAAATAAATAAATAAAAGCAGACTGGAGCAAACACTGGGTGCCATTGCTGGAATCCCACAAATGGGCAATGGACCCCTGAGTTCCCACTTTTAATTCTATTCCCTGTCTCATGTCTCTTTCTCTGCCATCCTTTCTAACTCTGTTTCTTCAGTGGGTCACTGCCAGTTCCACAGGTCTTGGCAGACTCTGCTCCTGGGGTGGGACCCTGACTTAGAACAGTTTATTAAACCATCCATCTGTTGAAGAGCTGCTATCAACTATCAAGTGCAAACGTCCTTATGGTAAAATGACTTTTTCTTTTGCGTAGATGCCTAGTAACAGCGTTGCAGGATGAAATGGTAGGTCTCCTGTTAGTTCTCTGAGGCCTCTCCATACTCCTTTCCACAGAAGCTGTGCTAGTTTACAGTCACACTAACAGTGCATAAGTGATCCCCTCTTTCCACACCCACACAGGCGTCAGCAGCTTTGGGACATTGTGATGTGGGTCACTCTCACGGGGATTAGGTGATAACCTCAAAATGGTTTCAATTGGCATTTCTCTGATGATTGGGGATGATGAGCATTTTTTCACGTGTTTGTTGGCCACCTGTCCTCACTAGGAAAGGATGTGTTCATCTCTGATGCCTATTTCAATGGGGTTGATAAATCTTTTCATGTGGATGTGCTTGCGTTCTTTGTAGATTCTTTGTTATTAGCCCTTTGTAGACTGGTAGCATGCAAATACCTTCTTCCAGTTTGCAGGTTGCCTCTGCCTTGTTGACTGTGTCCTTAGCTGTGCAGACGCTTTTTAATTTGATCCGGTCCCCACCCAACTGGTACATTTCACAGGTATAGGGCACACTTTCTGGGTTAAGGCACATCTACAACCCAAACTTGAACCTTACAAAACCAAACTATGTAACCTGACCATATGGACCCCCTGAAATTCAAAAAAATAAACTGGGATTAAAAACTTCTAAGATGAGGCTGAATTTATTACCCCATCACGTGGGGAATCACTAATTTAAAGTGCAGAATCCTCTCAGCACTACACAGGTTTGAGGGTAAGTTTTGAGTCCTGGGCTGGGGAGTTGAATTCTTACACGTCGAGAGTCCTTCAGGCCACCTCATCACGACCCCAAGTTGACTCGGGAAGTTTTGTGGGGAGGAGCTGGTGTTAGTGAAAACCCAGCCCAGCGCTAGATTACCCATAATTTTAGGCATGATAAACGTCTGAATCTGAGAGTGTGAGAAACACATCCATTTCTGGCTGAAAGTCCTACTTCTTCCTACAGAAAAACCAGAGTCCCAAGCCTGACAAATACATCTTGACATATGTTAGTAGGAAAAATCTGCCTCTGGGGATTTTAAGACACCTGTGTCTATGCCTGTTTGCGGAGAATGACATTCAAGAAGTCCAAGGAGCCAAACTGGAAGGACCCACCAAGGCCACTGATCCTCGGAGCAGAACAGCTAACATCTGAAGGATCACAATTGGCACCGAGCTTATGTGATAAAAAAACATCATCATTTGCGTTAACTGCAGAGACTTACCTATTTGTGGCCTCATTCAAACATACACAATTACAACAGTTATTATAACCATAGCAATGAAAGAAAATTGTAGGTAGTAACAATTGCAATGAAAAAAAAAAGTTCCAGATAAGTAGAGGTAGGAAGGGTAGTAGGTATTAAGGAAGAAGATGAAACAAAACTGATCGTGTTTAAATACCCAGCTAACTTTAACTTCATTTAATAGACTCTTTGGGTAACTGTACACTTATGCTAATCTACCTATAAATTTCACTATCTTAAACCACTACAAATCGAGTTTTAAAAAAAGCTGATCAAAGAAAGAGAAAAATAGGAATTATGTCACAATGCCTTTTCTGAAGCCTCTCACAGGAACACACATATGGAAAGATATTTTTGAGGGAAGAACCCAGTGAAATGTCAATTCCTGTGCAACTCTGGAATGAGCTACGAGCACTGAGGAAGCTGATCCCCAGGACTCGGCGTGGGTTTCCTAAGAGCCAAACGGGCCAGACCAGGCTCGCCGACAAGACTTTAACATGTGGTAGTCGGTTCAAATCAGTAGGGGAAGAATGAGGGTGAAACAACTGACTATCCAATTAGAAAAAAATTACACCAGATCTCTCTTGGACCATTTATATTTTAAAATACTAGGAAAAAGTACAAAAAAATTTAAAATCTTGAAATAGGGAAGGTCTTTCTAAGTATGTTGGAAAACCCAGAAGTAATGAAGGAAAGATGAAAGATTTAACAATATAAAAACTGAAACTCTCTATGTAGCAAAACACATCCTACCAGGTACACAATGAGAAAATATCTGCATATACATGATAAGAGATTAATCAATACTCCTATCTATAAATAATCCATTCATATCAAGTAGATGAATTGGCCAAAGAACACAAAAGACATCAGAAAAAAGAAACACAAATAGCCAATGAACCCCAATATAATTGTGTCCACCCTTCTAAATAAATATATATGAGATAATGCCTTATTGTCACCTAATATGGCAAAGACTAATAATATCCATTGTTGGCAAGGGCAGGGAGAAATAAGTACCATTAATACATACCCGCTGGTGGAAGTGAAAAGCAATATAATTTTTAACCTTTTTGGAAGGTAGTTTGCCAAATGTTTAATGCTATTTCTAAAAATGTAACCTCAAGAAATACGTAAGTATGTTCCTCCAGTGTTGCTTGTAATAGCATAAAACTGGAAACAACCTCAATGTTCAACTAGATGGAAATAAATTATAATGTATTTATATAGGGGGATCATTATTGTATTGGCTATCTATTATGTAATGAAATTACCCCCAAACGTAATGACTTAAAACAACAATAAACACTAATTATCCTCTTAGTTTCTGCAGGTCAAATGTTTGGGAATAGCACAGGGAGGCAGTTCTAGGCAGGATCCCATGACGTCACCGAAGGCTGACTCTGCGATGTCCTTCCAAGATGGCTCACTCCAAGGTCGGGAGGTGGTGGAGGTTGTTGGCCAGGGACCGGGGGCCGCCCACGTGGCTCTCCTCCACCCGCAGTTTGAGTGTCCTTGCAGCATGGTGGCTGGTATCCCCCTAAATGAGCCATCCAAGAAAGGCTAAGAACAAGATGTCTTTTGCCACCTAGCCTCAGAAGTCCCACACTGTCACTTGCACAGTACTGTGACAGATCACACACAGCCGCGACTCAGTAAGATGAGACTAAATGAGGGTATGGCTACCAGGCAGCAAGGATCATTAAGCTGAGAGCTAAATACTGAATGATAGCTAGTCAGGTAAAAAGAATGAAAAGAAAAATCACTTTTCATAAATCATGAGGCAAAACTTTGAAAGGAGTTTACGTGAATACAAAGTTAAGATGAAGCTGGAGAGGAGGAGAGCCTAATCTGTGGCAGGCCTTGCAAGCTGTTGTTAAGGAGCTTACTTTTTATAATGAGGTCTATATGCCACAGAAGGATTTATATTTTAGTAACATCACTATGTTATTCCATGAAAGATGGAATGAAGGAACAGGGGTCAGGAACAGGAATAGAGGTAAGGAAATAAGGTTATTGAAAGAATCCTTACAAGAAACAGCAACTTGGACTATGATGTTAGCAATTGAGATGGAGAAAAGTGGGCAAGTCCTGAGATTCTGGGATAATTCAGGAAATGAACAAGAGGACTCAATGTTTGGTTGGACACAGGGAATACACAGTAAGGAAGAATCACGGCTGGCTCATAGGTTTTTGACTGACCAAATAGGTAAATGGGGCAGATGAAAGGCAGAGCAGGTTTGGGGATGAGAAAGGGTTTAACATGTTGAGTTTGAGGTATCTGCACATTTGGGTATGTGTAGGATAGAGCGAGCACAGGGTTAGAAGTGCCAGGCACGAGGGACAGTCATGTGGGGAAAAGCCAAGCATCGCTGCTGCCCAAGGACTAAAAACAACACTTGTTAGACACAGCACTCTGTCCCAGTCCCAACTCACATATTAGCAGTGGTAAGATTAAGGCAAAACAGAAGTGCAGTACACAGAATGTGTTAAGAGTTCAATCGTGCAGCTAAAGTACTTGTTTTTTAACCTTTATCTTGGAAGCTTTCTGCTAGGCCGTATTTTCTCATACTTAAGATTTCAACAAAAACCAGTGAGGAACATTGGAGAGGGCCCGCACCTTGTTTCTGCTTGCAGAGTGCTTGCTGGTGCAGGCCTCCCTGGGTCCCTCAGTTCAAGGCAAACAGACTGAACAGGTGTTATTCATTTGCATCAAGTTGCACCAACAGAAATGTCCAGTAGGCAATGGACATATGGCAATCAGGAAATAATGCCTGGACATAAAAACTTACTGGTTATCAAATTATCAGTGGAAATTGGAGCCATGGGCCAGAGAAATCGCTGATTAAGAGGAAGGGGAGCTGAGAGAGGCTTAAAAGGAATGCCAGGAAGGTAGAAGAGACACCTCACAGTCTGTTGTCACAGAAGGCAGGATTGATGGAGCATGTTCATATAACTAAGTAAAGCAATTTTAAAGTGAGCATTGTATATCAAATAGGAAAAAAGCCAATAGGAGAGCTTGCAGCCTCAATCCCAAGGCAAGATGTTTCCCCGATAAGGATGTGATGAAGTTTTAATTAATGCAGTGCTTTTCAAAGTGTGATATGCACACAACTCACCAGAAGATCCTATTAAAATGCATATTCTGACTACACAGGTCTTGGATATTGGGCTGAGACCCTGCATTTCTAAGAAGATCCCAGCTGCTAGTCCACAGACCACATTTTGAGTAGCAAGATTCTGCTGTGGTTCTCAAACTTTATTGAGCACAGTATTTAACAGATTAGAAGGCCTCTACCCCTGCAGATTCTAATTCAGTAGGTTTAGGGTAGATCCTGATAATTTGCATTTCTAACAAGGCCCAAGGTGATGGTGATACTACCCATCCTCACACCACACTTTGAACTGCACAGCTCAATTTTTGATTGCTCAGCAGAGAAAAGGCCAGAGTGTCCATTTGGGCCTCCAAATATGCTACAAACCAGTATTAACATATGCCACTGCAGTCACAGTCGGTTACCAGAGCTCAAGCCTTTCACCGTCCCTGACTTCTTGCTCATGCAATGGCTTATACTCATTATCTTTCATCCCCATGGTGACTCTATCAGAACTCAAGACGCATTCTTAATTGGTTTATTCATGCTTAAGACTTTATTTCAGCAGTAGGTGCCTATTCCTTATGAAAAGTCTCAAAGCTCTGCCTTGCTTGGTAAAGCTATTTCGTAGTATTAAAACAAGCAGCTGCAGATGAATATTATTTTCTTTACTAAAGGGATACCTGTTTCGCCAACAGTCACATTTTCTCCCAGAGTGAGACAACTTAAGAAAAAGCCCTACACCTTGGGGGCGCGGGATCCTATTTAAGAAGGAATTAATTCATATATGTATTTATTAAGCTCGCAAAAGTTATTTTATGTAAGGCATCTCAACGTCAAAGAGAAAGCTTCTAAGTACAGAGCCCCTGCCCTGAAGTCTTTATGAAAAAAGACACAACAAAACAACAGCTGACAGCACTAAAGACATCCCGCGGAGACCTCAATCCATTTGCACAAAACATTGTGCTTGTTACCAACACCGGACACACACAAAGGAGAACAATGTCCAGCAGGGGACTAGGAAAGGCTTCCCGGATGGAGTAATTTAGTGTTGGAATCAGACCAATGAGCGGCCTTTTCACAGGGGGCGGTCCCAGAGGGCCTTCCCTTAAAAATCAACTGACAACGTAGTTTGAGTACGTGCTGACAAGTAAAAGGTTTTATCTACTATTTTCAAAGAGTGATTACGAAACCTATGTAGACTGCAAGCACACTACCTGCCCTCAAATAAACAAAAAGTTGCCAACTTAGTTTGGAGATAAAGCAACACGAAACTTGAGAATACAGGGGCGTGTACTTTCGAAGAAAAAAACTAAGAAGAAAATATTCCCGGGAGCGTCAACACTAGAGGGAATTCTTTGGCGATGCAAAAGCATCTCTGTGCTTACTTTGAGCGCTGGCAGCTAAGAAATGACTTCCGAGTACAAATTCAATGGCAACTGGGCGCTGGGGAGCCTGCCAGGACCCGGGGCAGTGGCGCGCCAAGCCCTGCAACGCGGGCAGCTAGGACAAGTGCAGGCGGCCGGTTGCCGTCCCTCGCGCCCTCCCTTCACCCCCCCTTCCACCTGTCAGCACAGGGCACATGCGGGCAAGCACAGGAAGGACAGCCCACTCTGCGGCTCCAGGCCCGCACGGCTCGCCAGCCCGTGGGGCCACCTGGAGACCGCTGTTTCGAGCGTCGGACTTGAACCGAGCCGCACTTCTCACTCTGGCCCAGCACCACCGGCAGCGAAGCCGGCGAAGATTAAGTTTGGACCGTTCTGTCCTCGGATACCCGGCGATGAAAGGCGGGACCCGGCAAAGCGGAAGTTCGCCGCTTCCTTCCGGCCGGCGCCGCACGAGACGGGGCGGGGCGCCGCGGGAGGGGGCGGGGGCTGGCGTTGACGGACGGCTCCCGCGGCCTATGTGTGCTGCCGCGGCGGCCCGGCCTCCCCGGCGCTCCCCTTCCCGGGGGTTGCAGCCGCCCGCGGCCCGCCCCCACCCCCACTTCCAGGGCGTCGCGCACGGCTCCACAGCCGCCCGGCCCTCCCTTCCACGCCGCGCTGCAGCCGATCGTGCGGCCCCGCCCTGCTCGGCCGTCTGCCCTGCTCGGAGCCGCGCGTGAGGACGGCTGAGGCCGCAGGTCTGTGGCTGCGTGTCGGGCCGCGGGCGGCGCGAGGGCACGCGCGGGCTCCAGGCTTCCGCGGTGGGCCCTCGGGGGTCCCGTGGGGCGGGCGGCGGCTCGCGGAGCCCGCGGTGACAGCCGACAGCCCCTCGGGCCGCCCCACCCCGCCGCGTGGCGCAGTCGGGGAGGCGCGGCCGCGGCGCTCGGGGCGTCCCGGAGGGGGGCGGAGCGCACGAATGTCCGCGGGAGATGCGGGGTCGGGGCTGGCCCTCGGGAGCCGGGAGTTTGCGGGGCGACCTGGCTGCGCGCGCGCCCGGGGCGCAGTGGGCTCCTGCCCTTTGCCGCTGTCGCCGTCTCCTGGGGTGGCGACTTGCGGGGGACGCCAGGTGCTGTAGGGGGCGGCGCGCAGTGAGCGGGACAGGGGCCTGCGGGCGCCCAGGGCCGCGCGGAAAGGAAGTGCCTTCAGGTCCCTTTGCAAGCATTTGAGATGCCATTATGTTTCATTTGATGTAGAACTTTTGTTTCATAGTTCTTGGAACTATCGCGGTGCCTGATACATAATTGGCACTTGAGTACGTGTTGGCTTTCTGTTGTAGATGTTAGAATATATGAATAGCGGGATTTTTAAAACTACTTTCCCTCCCCCTTAAGAGAGGTCACTAGGGTTAGGTCACTTCGGGGGTGGATAAGCTCGTCTCTGGCTGTACGACTTTGCTAAAATATGCCTTTCTCCCTCTCTGCTCCAGCTTCTCCATCAACAGTGCTTGAAGGCACAGCACTTAAAATCTGGTTTTCCCAAATTTATTTGGTACGAATGAATAAATGAATTGCGTTATATTGGTTTGTTCTGTTGTATAGAGCAACTTGTTTACCTTTAGGAATTAATAAACGGTGGAAACAGTCATGTGAGGTTACAGGTCGTATTTAATAAGTAATTAGTAAAACGCTGTTCATTATTCAGAGGCGTGAAGCAAGATGTTCTAGGGGCCTGGAACCCGCTTACTCACTGCCGTCACTCCCACGCCTCCCACTTGCTGCTTCCAAACCAGGCTCCTGTTCCCTGCGGTTCCTCCCACTGATGCTCCCTCGGATAGCAGCTGCCCTGATTGGCACACCCGCGCTCTCATCACCAGGGAGGTCTATTCCTGAAGCTTCCAATGTGAATTGTTTTAAAGAACAGTGGTATTGAAGTTCAGATAACCTGAGACAGAAACAATATTTCAATTTTTCAAAATCTGATTGTCAAAAAAAGTTTCCTGTTGTATAATCTCCCACCTGGTCAGTTCTGAGGGAGCCACAGAAGACCTAGAACCGACTGCCTGTGGCACTGTAGAAAATAATATAAAACTGCAAGTTATTTGACAGATTGTGTGATAACTGCCACAGCTTAGGGAGGAAAAAGATCAGCAGTAGCTGGAGCATCCTAAGAAAGGCGGCTTCCTGGAAGAAGGCAGCCAGCTGTGTGTCTCACCTATACTCCTCACCCCTGGCAGTGCCTGCTATAGGACAGGTACTTCAAGAATATGATGAAATTGGCGGCGCCTGTGGCTCAGTGGGTAGGGCACTGGCCAAATACACCCAGGCTGGT
This sequence comes from Perodicticus potto, assembly GCA_963574655.1. NCBI lineage: Eukaryota > Metazoa > Chordata > Mammalia > Primates > Lorisidae > Perodicticus > Perodicticus potto. Next base: position 33,446 of record CAUYRH010088256.1, read on the forward strand.
GGGTTCCAACCCAGCCCAGACCAGCTAAACAAAATGACAACCTCAACGAAAAAATAGCTGGGCGTTGTGGCGGGCGCCTGTAGTCCCAGCTACTTGGGAGGCAGAGGCAAGAGAATCGCTTAAGCCCAAGAGTTTGAGATTGCCGTGAGCTGTGAAGCCGCAGCACTCTACCAAGGGCAACATAGTGAGACTCTCCAAAATAAAATAAGAATATGATGAAATCAAATAATTTTTTGTAGCGTGTGTGGCTTTGAATGC
>CAUYRH010088258.1:0-15722 GCA_963574655.1 Perodicticus potto
AGAGGGAGGCCAAGCTGGCAGAGCAGAGGGGCAGGCGGCGTGAACATGAGCGGAGAAGGGAGGTGTGAGTGCACGGGGGCCTGGAGGTGGAGGGCAGACACCTGCACCGCCCACGTGAGAGGCGTGGGGTGAGGATGGGTGGGAAGGCGGAGATGGGGTCCGCGAAGGAGAAATCTCAGGACTTGGTAACTGAGTGTGGGGCTCAGGGATCTCCAAAGCCATGAAGAAGGGTGGAGATGCTCCTGGGTCCCACACTGAGATGCCACCAGGTCCATTAGACGGTCACCAGCTCCCCGGCCAGGGGCCTATCCCATTTTTGGAGCATGAACACACGTCTAATTCCTGTTCTCAGTCCGTGACAGCATTTTACTCAGCCGTGGGTTCTAGCTGAATCGCCAGCAGTGTTCAGGTGTTAATATCTCAGGAAGGCTCTAGTTCAACATCCTTCTTGCCCTTGTTAACACTGAATGGGGTGGGATCTGGGCTTTACCCAGCCCTGCTAAGTGCAGCTACTCGCAATGGCGCTGATGCCACCGTGAATTAAGGTGCCTCTTCGAAAGATTGACAAAGAGCCTGTTTCTCCCCACACAGATCTGTGAAGCCAACTAGGCAGCCCAGGGCAGAAGGCCGAGGCGGACAGAGGCAGCAACCCTAACCACGGGCAGGAGCGTCCCCGTTCCCGGTCGGCATGAGGGGAGTCCAGGGGCCCGGAGTCCGCTTGGTCAGGCTCTACTTCTGGCCTCGTGTTCTTGCTCTGCCGGGGCCCCTCGCAGGTGACAGTGAGAAGCACACGTGCCGGCCCCGTGCACTTTGCAGGGGTGCTGGAGAGCTGGACCCTGACCTGCCTTCTGCCCTCAGATGAGGATGTGGCCTCACTGGTGCGGACTCCAGGTCAGTCCAGGACAGCTGGATGTTTGTAAACAGCCCTCCAAATGGCAGTACGTGGGCTGTCAGTGTAAGTCCTTCCTGTGTGATGGCCTGAGCCAAGGCCGAAAGGACAGCGGCTGAGCAGGCCCTGCCCTGCGTCCAGCCCAGCAGAGCCCCGTGTGCACTGAGGGCAGCGGGCAGCTGTGCGCGCAGGGGGCCGCGTGGAGACGGCGCACCTGCTCCTGGGGGAACGACCGCGCCCCTTCCCTCAGGCTCTGCGTCAGCTGAGGGATCCGGGTGGCGGCACCAAGTGTGCGCTTGAGCGCTCACCAGTGAGTCAACAGCTCACTGGGCGGCACTGCGAGGCCCTGTAACCTCACTGCAGCCGCTGGAGGGAGGTGGGTGTGGGGGAACACAGGGGACATGAAGAAGCATGAGGTGCCCCAGCAGTCTTCCAAAAAACACGGGTGCCCTAACGTGGGCCACAGGGACAAAGACCTGAGACAGCCCAAGGCTAGAGAGGGGCACAAAAAGAGTTGTTCATGGTTTGAGGGGCAGAGACCGGCGGAGTGGGCGGGAGAAGGGGAGAGAGCTGCTGGCCTGTGAGGAGGAGGCCGGCATCGAGAAAGGACAATTGATTTGGGTACTGGAGGAAGCAGCTTAAGTTTGGGATAAGTGGAGAAAGGGGAGAACATTCCAGAGGAAAGAAACTGGGTGGTAGGCAGGTGTGAGGTGGGAAATGGGCACAGTGTCCAGGCACAGAGAAGGAACGGGGCTGACCCGTGCTGGGGGCTGCAGGTGGCTTGATGGTGGTGTCTGGGAGAGGCCACATACTGCCTGTGTCAACCTCAAAGACTTAAATCTGTGTGGGAGGCTGTGGGCTAAGCAGGGGGTGGGAGATTAAGAAAACATTTTTTTTTTAAACAGAGTCTCACTCTATTGCCCCAAGCTAGCGTGCTATGGTGTCATAGTTCACAACAACCTTAACCTCTCAGGTTCCAGCGATCCTCCTGCCTCAGCCTCCCAAGTAGCTGGGACTACAGGCACCTGCCACAATGCCCAGCTATTTTTTTGTTACAGATGTCATTGTTGTTGAGCTGGCCCAGGCCGGGTTCGACCCCACCAGCGTCAGTGTGTGTGTGTCTGGCACCAGGAGCGCTGTGCCAAGCCAATGTGCTCACAGGAGGCGAGTTGTCCCCCCCAGACTTCTTCAAGGTCTCCCCACAGCATGGCCGAGTGGCCCAGCGATCATGGAACTTGGGCTACAGGCAGAGAGATCTGGTTCCAATCCTGGCTCTGCCACTTTGTAGCCATGTAACCCTTGGTAAATTACCTGAGCTCCCTCAGGTTTCCCACCTGTAAATGGGAATGCTAGAATAGGACCAACCTCAGAGGGCTGTTGTGAGGTTTAATAAATCTGTATTGAACCAAGTCCATGGTCTTGTATGTAGTGAGCACTCAGCAAAGTTGCTATCTTTATTTTGATCATGACGCAGAGGGGTTGGTAGTCATCTCTGCCTTTGCCCCACAAATGCTGATTTGCAAGGCTTATAAGATTTATAGTTGCCCAGCCCAACTTCTCCTCTTCCTCGCTAATTTAATTTGTTTTATTCAATATAGCAGCACATCTAGATTACACACTCACACAAGCACGTGCACACAGCATATACAATATGCTCATTTCTCCCAGCTTCCCTTGCAGCTAGGGGTTTCTGTGTTCTGGTCAATGAGACGTAAGCCCTGGGTATGCCTGCTATGAAGCCCTGTAAGGAGTCTGGTTCAGTGGGCACTCACCATCCGCCCTTGCCACTCCTCTTCCTGCCTGAGAATGAAGCTTCAGCAGCATCCTAAGGAGATGAGCCTTAAGCTAAGCCTGGATGAACAGATAAGGATTTAGAAAGCTAGATGGAACCTGTATCCTACTTCATGAAGGAACAGTAACATGGTCTTTGCTGTCTATTTCTTAACTTCTCCTTGTGTGATAAACATAACACTTGCGCTGTCGAAGTCACTGTATCTTTGATATTGACCACGAATTGCAAATTGGAAAGGATGCATTTCTCTTCGCCCAAGAAAATGTGGTAGAGGTAGACCTGGCTGGATCGATGGCAGAATCCTAGTGTAGGTAACTGGTTCCTTCTCTGCCCTGGCCTCTCTTTTTCTCGCTCATACCAATACACAGGCAGAGTGGGATGAATGGTGGCCCCAGAAAGATAGGCTCCTGTCCTGATTCCTGAAACTCGTGAATGTCATCTTATTTGGGAAAAGAATCTTTGCAGATATAATTAAGGATCTTAAGATGAAGAGATCATCTTGGACCATCGGGGATGGGTCTTAAGTCTAATGACAAGTGTCCCTAGAAGAGACACACAGAGAAGAGGAAAGGTAATGTGATCACAGAGGCGGAGTTGATAGCTGACCTGTAGACTGGAAAAGCCAAAGATCAGATTCCTCCCTAGAGCCTCCACAGGGAGTGTGGCCCTGTGGGCACGCCGGTTTCAGGCTTCTGGCCTCCAGAACCATGACGGAATATATTTCTGTTGTTTTAACCACCCAGTTTGTGCTAATGTGTTATAGCAACCACAGAAGCCTGATACACACCCATTGGCAAGCTGCACACAGGCTTGTGTTGGGCAGGGTTGGGGCCTTGAACCCTCTGTAACTCCTCAGTCATTTCTTCCTGAACCTGGCGGATGTGTTCTCTCATTGGAAATCTCCTGGGGGGAAAAGCAGCAGGCCCGTGCCATCGACATTCCCTGCATACTCCCCTCTGCAGACTCTGTAAACAGCTCTATTCCCGTAGCAGCTGCAACCCACAAACACAGAAGTAAAGAAGAGTAAAACCATTTGTAACCATCTGGAGGACACAGCCAGATCCTCTGTGCTCTGAAATGTCTCCGAGTTTAGAAATCTAAACACACAGTCCCGTTTGTCAAACTTCCTGAAGGACTGGGATATATTACACGGTTGCACAATACGACCAAATGAGTGCACTGCCCGTGTCTCTCCACGCCACGCCAGGACCCCGGCTAGGAGAGGAAGTGGGCTGGAGAGGCCTGCAGCTGGGAAGCAGACGAGCCTGGCGAGCAGGCTCGGGAATCCAGAACCTTCTACCGGGCGGTGGAGAGAAAACCCGTCACACTACCTTCATCAGAGCTGGAAAGCACCAGAGGCTGGTGGTTACGTGTTAGTGTCAGATGGACTCGAATCCCTTAACCAGCTGCGCATCTTTGAGCATCTCTAAGACTTGTTTTACTTATTCACAAAATGGGGACAGTAACTGCACCTGCTGCTTCGGGTTGCGGTGGGGGTTATGTGGGATAAATGCATGAAGGTGCCTTGGGCTTACCTGGGTCAAGGTGACTGTGTATTAACAGAGGCAGCTCGCATTGGATTTCCAGTAGAATCCATAAAAAATGCTTTTCCAGCCACAGAAATCTATCAACGATGCATCTGTTTCCTGTGTGCAAATTATTCAAAAAATTTCAAAACTTATCTTTGTATCTCTCTGCTGTTGTTTTTAAACAGAGCCTCAGACCTCAAACTTCCTCAATTCCCTCAGGCATGCCTGTGATTCCACTGCTGTAGGGTCCAGAGGGGCAACAAACTCTCCGTAAAGGGCCAGAGCGTACAGATTCTGGGTTTTGTGGACTATAGGTGGTCTTCCTCACATATTCTTCTTTTTAAGCATTTGTAAAAGGTAATGAACATTTTTAGCTTGCAAGGGCTAGGCAGGCCAGATTTGGCCCATAGGCCTCAGTTTGCCACCCCTGATAGGTGAAGGTTTAAAGAGACTCGGGGCTTCTGATTATATCACCACCTGTGGCTTTGGGTGGCATCTGAGAGGGAAAGGGACTTTCTATCCTCTCTGTCCCTGTCTTTCTCTCTGTCTCACTGGCAGGAGAGGAGGCAGTGATGGCCTCGGGGGAAGGACATAAAAACAGACGTGGAGCCAGACTCCAATCCCCACAGCGTCCAGTTCAGCCCAAGGTCAGTCAATTTCAGAGTACTCTGGTACTGGGAGTGAGGTGCAGGTGAGAACCAGAATAGCATCTGTGCTTCAGGACGGCTTTCACTCCATGACCCAGAGATGCTGTCATTTTCTGCACGCCAACCCAGCAAAATGCTCAGAAGTTGAAATGCTAAAATCCAATTTCATAAATAATTCATTCCTGGTGGTAGGCTCTCCTCATCCTGTACCTTTCATTCCAAGCAGCAAAAGATAGGGTACAGTTTCCCCTTGACAACAACAAAGAAAGCCCCTGTGATAGAATGAGATCAGTAAATGCAAACCCCATGGCCAAGAGACACCGTCTGCATCTGGTAGAAAACTGGCTCTGGAGACGCTGCCACGAACCCCACTGGCTGGGGTTCTAATGAGACATTGTCACATCACAGAGGAGAGAAGGACAGAGCTGAAGGTTAATAAAATTGAGCTGGGAAGGAATGTCGGCTATTTCTTGATCAAAAGAGATAATGGCAAAGTCAAGTTTTTCTTTATCCAAAATAGTAAAGAAAATAATAATAATAATTACAAACATGCTTAACAGAATTCAGAATGACAATCCCTACTGGTTTTTACTAAGGCATACATCTCAAGTGGTCTTCGTTTCCTGCTAAAAGTTCATTCTTTCCCTGAGTTTCTTTATTTTATTTATTATTTTTTTAGTTTTGAACATATTTACTATGTGTAAAGGAATTTGTTGATAACCAATGTCCATTTGTCCTCTAAAACAGTAATATGGAGTATAAATGTATACTATTACCATCTACAATATTTAAAGTATTGCTTAGTTTAAATTCTCACAAAAGCAGGCTAATGGATTAATTAGAGATGCCCCCAAATCTTCTTTATTTTATTTATTTATTGATTGATTGATTGATTTTTTGAGACAGATTCTCAAGTAGCCACCCTGGGTAGAGTGCTGTGATGTGATAGCTCACAGAAACCTCCAACTCTTGTCTCAATTTTTGTTCTATTTATTTATTTTCTTAGTAGTGATGGGGTATCACTTTTGCTCAAGAGATCCTCTTGCCTCAATTTTTGTTCTTTTTTTTTTTTTTTTTTTAGTAGCGATGGGTTCTCACTTTTGCTCAGGCTTATGTCTAACTTGGGAGCTCAAGCAATCTACCAGCCTCAGACTCCCAAGAGTGCTAGGATTACAGGTGTGAACCACTCTGCCCAGCCCATTGAGTTTCTTTATACCAAAGGTATTAATCAGGTTTATCCAGAGAAACAGAACCAATAGGCTTATGTATATATAAACAGTGTACTTGATAGAGAAGATAGGTGTATGTGTGGATACTATCTATATAAGATAGTCAGGAAATGAATACATCTTATATGTCTGCATACATGTACAAGACAATTAATTAAGAAAATTAATACATCCCCTATATGTATTCTGTGTGTGTGTACATATGTACATACATATATGTACACGTGGAGGTAGACAAAAGTGTATACACATTTTAAACAAGGAGAAAAGTGTATTAAGTTTGTAATACTCAAGTCACGTTTGACTTTTGCAATCACCAGAAGTGCTCAAACGTGACCTGTACTCATTTTTCATTATCAGTATTTGTTGAATATCATAATTTTAATACAGCATTTTCCATCCTTAGGATGTGTATACGTGTTTTTGGCCACCTTCCCTGTGTGTGTGTGTGCAGAGAGAGACAGAGAGAGCTTTATTTTAGGAACTGGCAAGCCCACAATGTGTGGGTCAGGTTGGCTGGAAACCCCGGCAGGTCGGTCTTCTGGCTTGAGGCCCCGGAGAGTCTGCAGGCAGAATTGTCCCTTCCTCAGATGATGACGATCTTTTTCTCCTAAGGCCTTCGACTGACCGGATGAGACACACCACATTATTCTGCTTTCCTTAAAGTCTACTGATTAAATGTTCGTCTTATCTAAAAATAGTTTTACAGCTAGACTTGTGTTTGACCCAAGCTGGGTGCTGCAGGGCCGAGCCAAGCTGACACTGGCCGTCCTCCTATTTTTCTTCAGGTTCCCCAGTCAGCCACCAGGGTTAGGTCATCAGACTGTCACTGCGTCATCCTCTCTCCGGGATGATGAGAGGAAACATCAGTAGATCATCCCCCAATGGCACATCCTATCCATTAGAAAGGCACTTGACTGCGAGTGACATAAAATCAAAAGAACAGTAGGTTAAAAGGAAGAGCTTATTTTTCTCTCCTATTAAGAAACCCAGTGTTGCCATAAGGGACCCACGTTCTTTCTATCAGACTGTGCAATTCTGCTCCTTCAGATCTAAATGTGTTGGATTCTCCTTTCCCTTTGGATGTCTCTAGTTTCCCGTCAGCTGTTACGACTCCAGATAGCAGGTGAGCTTTCAAGGAGAGAGGAGGACCAGCGGTGGCTCTCTCCTCCCTGCAGGCTGCCACTTGTCTCATCGGATGGTGCGGCCACACGGCCACCTCGGGCTCAAGGGAGGCGGGAAGCAAGCCCATGTCAGAGCTGGGCACATCGCTGCTCCCAGGAGGACTGCGGGGAGGGCTCTGTTGGGAAGGAAAAAGGGCAAGTGATTCTTGAGTGGCTAATTTACAGTGTCTGCCCCAGGACAGTTTTCAATGGTTTTTAATCCAGATTTGAAAAATGTTTCTTTAACTGTGTGTTTATTTGTTCATTCAAAATTCACGTCTTCTATATGATGGATTTGAGTCAAACTGACTGCTTGTCCTTAAGATAATCAAGTCTGTGGTGGAGTTTTCTACGAATAAAACAATTGTTAGGAAAAAGATGAGTAGAAGAGAGATACCCAATTCACCCTTTGGGAAGAAGTGGGCGGAGAAACTGAACAGCTTCCAAGGGGAGGTAGAACAAGGTCTCCAAGGATGACGAGGAGTTGGGGTAGGATGAGGGGCCGGCATGTGACAGTGTGTTACGTGAGTCGGTCAGGGTCTCTCCAGGAAGGCAGACACCTCTTCAAGGATCTACAGTACAGGGAACTGGCACCATGGTAGAGAGAGATGCTAAGAGTTAACATGGGTGACCAGCCAACGCAGAGATTAGCACCAGCAGGAAAAAGAAAGGATCAGGAGTTGAAGTCACAATGGCCTGTTTGGCAAAAACTGGAACTACAGAAAAGGCAGTCGCTTCTACAGAAGCCATCCCAGGCAGCACGGAGAGAAACACCCTGGCTTTTCCACCCCGCTACCCTCCATTGTTTTGCCAGTATCTGCCGTGGCCTAACCCGACCAGCTGGAAGTCTGAGATACAGGAGCCTGTGCAGGGCAGGCTGCGAGGCTCAGCCATGTCGGATGAAGACAGAGCGGGGCGGGGTGAGGACCGAGTCAGGGAAACAGGCCCAGGCCCAGCACCGCACCTCCAGGGAACCGTGAGCATAACTAACATACAGTAACGACAGCCAACACGTGTAACGTTTACGAAGTGCCAGGCGCATGTTAAGTGTCCCACGTTTTCTACCCATGAACCTGCTAACTGAGTGTAGGTGAGGCTCACTAGGGCAGGGGAGGAGCTGAGGCTGCCATACGGAATCAGAGCAAGGCTAACGTCACCAACAGTTTATTTGCATGTCAGTGGGTTTGTGTTTTGTCCCAATTGCACTGGGGAATCAATGACAGATTGGAAGGAGAAGAGTTATACGGTCTGATTTACATTTCGAAAGATCATTCTGTGACTGTGTCCAATGTTCTATGAATTGCTAATTCATCTGAGTGAACGAACGGAGAGCTGGGGGTGTGACCAGTGGGGGTGTGACCAGCTCCTCTTCCCCCCTTCACTGTTCTCCTCCATGGAGCAGAAAGCATCACTTTGAAACACTTGTGTCATCTGTTGACATAACTACAATCTTCGTTTACTTTAGCTCAGCAAAGCTAGAGTGGCAGGCCTTTTTAAAACAAAATATTTATTACTAATCTATACAATAGTTGTAATAGCTAATGGATTAGTATAATACTCACCTCATTAACACACTTCCGGAGAAGTCTGCGCCCTAGACCTTTAGAGACAATCTTGCTCCATCTGCTTGCTCCCTACAGCACATTGTGGTCCTGTTGCCTTGCTTTTCAACTTTTAAAATAAACCAGTGTCATTTGTCTTTGGGTTTTGTAGGTGGCAGTTGGTGACAGAACCTCAAATTAACTTGAAGTGTTGACACAATGTTATCACAGAGCCAAAACTTATGGCCTTAGAAGACACATGTAGAGTTCCTCCCTTCCAACAGCCTCTGCCACAGACGAGAAAAGTGAACCCACACAGAAAAAGCGACTAGACCAAGGCGAAGGAGAAACTTTCCCAAATGTCTTTCCGGTGATGAAAATCTCATCTCACATGGACTAAAGCCAAAAAGGGATTTCGTTGGCTTCAGAAAGAGTTCGGAGGAAATACTAATTTCAAACATGGGTCACTCCCACTGTTGTCATCAGGACTCAATCATTTTCTCTTTCTTGGATTACGTTCTGGGCCAGTTTCATTCAGGATGCCCAGCCATGGGGGCAGCGTGGTGGCCAAAAGGCCCAGGCTCACAACCCGTCTGCGCGTATCACTAGTGGAAAGGATGTATTAGGTCATCAAATATGATGTCGGACTTTGATTCAATAGTTTAGTTTATTATATCTCCAACAAGAAGCAGTACAATTAATCAAAGTATGTGCCTAAGCGTTTTGCCATCCTAACGCTGGCTTGTGTATCCCAGCAGGAAGGAAGCCTGAAGAGTGAGTGGCAGTGACATCGTGAAAGGCGTTTTTCACAGACCATTGACAACTGAGTATTTTTCCATGCAAGAAGTGGTCCAATGCCTGGAAGATGCAGCATGCAGTGCAAAGTCTGGCAAACACAGTGGGTGACACAGAGCTTCCAAGTCCGGCTTCTGCAGTTCCAGCAGCGTTATTTGTGCTACACACGGTTGAACATTGTCTTCCAAGAGGACTGGCCTGTCGCTATTGCCTGTATCTATTGATCAATCTCAGCTGTTTAATTGCAAACACCCTCATCATTTTGTCCGATATCTCCTTCCCAATAATGCAAATACAAGTCTAGGAATTGGAATTGTATTGGTTAGTTTGGGTCATGTGCCCGTTCTTGAACCAATCATTGCAGCTGGGGTGAACTGACCCCTCCTATTGGCCAGGTCCAGCTCACATTTCTTTATATTAGTGTTGTCAAGGATGAGTGTAGCATCGCTAAGTTGTATGTTTGGAGAGCAAAGGCTGTAAGATTTTTTGAAGGAAACCCAGAGTTCCTTCAACCCAACAAGGGGGAATGATGGGCGCTGGGCAGGCCAGACCCCAGACGTACTCTAGGTGGTGGGTCTTCCTCAGGCCTCAGAGAGGACTTCTTATCGGGGTGAGGTTTTCTTGTTGGCTGCTTCTGGCTGTAGTTAGCAGGTGGGTTGGGTGGGAAGAAAGGATTCTGAGCAGAGACCTGGCTTCGGCTCTACTTGCAGGCAGTCACCCCATCTAGTTAAACAAACCACAGTCAGCACATCGGATGCTCAAGGACAGACGCTCAGAGGAAGGAACTTGAAGTGAGGTGAATTTATCTGTTCAGAATTCCCTCCACGAAACAGGGATCTAAATAAATCTGAGGGTCCAAAGGAAGATAAGAAGTAGCCATTGGGCTTCATTGTGTGTTTAGAGGCTTCACTGGACTTGTCATGCTATGTGATAAATTTGCAAAAACAAATCAACTTTAGTAAACAAAAATATGTAGGATTTTATTCTGCTGTAATTAAAGTCTTGCTGCTTTTATTCCCCACCTGTGTTCTTTTCACTCAAAATGTATTAAGAATAACCATGGTAGTTATTCATGTTAAAATTCAGTTCAAATTAGTTCATAATTTTGTTTAAAAGCCACCATCTCTTCTTGGAGAGCAGAGAAGGATTACCAAGGCAAAAACCACTTTTTTTAATCTGAAAAAAATCATAAAAAGTATATAGCAAAAGCACTATTAAAAAGTTGAAGGGGGCTTGGCACCTGTGGCTCAACGGGCTAAGACGCCAGCCATGTACACCTGAGCTGGCAGGTTCAAATCCAGCCTGGTCCTGCCAAACAACAGTGACGGCTGCAACCAAAAAATGTCTGGGCCTTGTGGTGGGCACCTGTAGTCCCAGCTACTTGGGAGGCAGAGGCAGGAGACTCGCTTGAGCCCAGGGGTTGGAGGTTGCTGTGAGCTGTGATGTCATGGCACTCTATCCAGGGTGACAGCTTGAGGCTCTGTCTCACAGAAAAAAAAAAAAAAGTTAAAGGGAAGAGGACAAATATTAAAGAAATTTATAACTTGTATTAAAAGCTGATAAAGACAAAGATGAACAGAACAACCAAAAAATGGACAAATGGCATGAATAACAAATTAATAAAAGACAAAGAAACGAACAAAGATGAACAGAACAACAAAAAAATGGACTAAGGGCATGAATATTAAATTAATAAAGGAAAAAGAAATGAACAATGCACATGAAAAGTCATTTGATCTCACTAGTTATTAAAGAAATGCAAATTAAAACACAATGAGACACCACTTTTAAAGTATTAGATTAGCAGAAAAAAATATTGACAAGACCCAGTGTTAACCGTGGGAATAAGAGATGGGAATATAGGCTGATAAAACTTAAAGTGGGCATTAGGTGCTGGGAAGATTGTAATTTGGCAACAACCATTCTAAGACGTCACAAAATATGCACATCCTTACTCAATAACCCTAGGAATTTATCCTAGGGAAATAAGTTAGGAAAGATTTAGTTACAGCTTTTTTATGATAATTTTGGAAACAAACAAGCTGTCTAATACAGGAGAATTAGTTAAATGCATTATGACACATTCATTGTATGTATCTTGAAGTGGAAAAAAATCCCCAAATATAAGAGACAAGTTAGTGTAATCTTACATTTGGTTTTACATACACTGATATTAAGTTTTAAAGAATATTCAAAGAAATGTTAACAGTGGTTTTCATTTCTGCCCATTTGTACTTTCCAGTTTGCCTTAAATGAACATAAATGGAAATGACAACATGAAAAAGGAAAGAAAAAATTAAGGAATATTAAATTGCCTAATTTAACAGGGGCTTTCCTGGCATCCCTTTCTCCCTCTTCTGGAAGGGGGGAAGAGAACTTCTGCCTCCTTTCTGGGTGTTTGTTTCTACAAGCCCTTTGGGAAGGCAGAATGGAAATACCCATTATTCTTACCCAGAGAGGCTTCTGATTCGATGGTGGGTCTCTGCCTGGCTCCCCCGTGTGTGAGAGGCATCCAGAAGCAGTGATAAGCAAGCTTGCTCAGAAAGGAGACTTTTGATCTTTGTGCCTAGACAAACAATTCTGAGGCCGAGGTAAAGGCTGGTTCACCACGTCGGTGTTGAGGATAAAGGCCTTTTCACATACAATTGGGCAAGCTTTCCTTTAGAAATATGATGTTTCTTGAATTTCCCACTGCCTTTGCATACAGACAGCTTTTATGAAAGAAGAAGAAAAATGGAAGGGAAGACAAAAGGCCATCAGTTATCCAATTTGTCTGCAGACCCTATCTGGTGTGTATGTTTAAAGACCACTTTTCATCTCCTTCTAATTCTTCACACTTTTTGACAAGATTCCTTTGGGTATTTCTGTGTTTTTCAGAGGAAGAAGTCTGAAGCTGGTTAGAGTCCTTTCATGTCTGACTCACAAAGCTGTGTGTTTATTTGGAGGCAGTGCTATTGGATCTATTTCAACAATTCCAAATCACGCCCACTTCCAGATCAATGGCTGCTCTCTTTCCCCTTCCCTTAGGCCCATTCCTAGATGTCTACTGGATTTAAGAGATGTGAATCAGAACTCTGGGATGAAATAATAGGACATAATAATAGGAAATAATAATATAAAATATATATTTCTAAGGTCCAGGAATATATGGAATTGACATATTTTTAAATACTTTTAGCAGCCCCAATTCTTCACTCCAACCTCATCTCGACTTGATTTTGTTTTATTTTATTTTGCTTAGTTTCATTTTTCAGCCTGGCCCCTTCATTTTTCTGATCATGTCTCATCTGGATGGAATTGCAGAGTTATCCTCTTCCACCTGATGGATCATTTCCTGAAGTGTGTGTTGCAAGACAATCTGGTGAACACTCCTTCCTCCCGCGGAGCCAGAACCTTTCATAATTCTTCAGTCTCTCACAAAAGGATCCAGCTCAGAAGCTGCAGTGACTCAGAGGAGGAGGAATGTTTCCTTTGGTCTTATCTTCTTTTTTTTTTTCTTTTAGTTTCTAAGTACCCGCCTTAAACTTTATCTGGGACTGTTAAGTCTTGTTGAATTCTGCATCAGAAGTCAGGACACTGGGTTTTCATAGCCGTTCACATCGCTGGTGACTTTCTGTGACTCCAAAAAGGGTCAGAGAGAGTCGATGGACTTTGCTTCCCCATCTGTTTATAATAAGATCTCGCAAAGCCCCTCCAGGTTGGATGAGCCTCGTTTATAGAATGCTTAGAAATCCTTGGAGGATGTTCACCCCCACCCCCAAACATCTCTTCACAGTCAGCAGATAAACAACTAGAAAAGCAGGTACACTCTGTGATGGGGTGAATGGTTTCTCTCCCAGATCTGAAAGTCAGTTTGTAAAAGAGTTGTCACCCCCCTCTTGGCCTCTCTCCAGGTTCCTCATATGTATTATAATCTTTGCTTCTAATTATTAAAAAAAAAAATGTTTTTTTTTTAGCCTTGAAAGAAAATCGGACTCATTGTAAGATCTGAGGAAAGAGAAATCAAAACTTCATAAGGAACTTGTGGGGTGTGAATTATATGTTCTTTTTGTTGATTTTGGTGGTGATTTTACAGGTGTATACATATGTCAAAACGTAACCAAAGTTGGCATTTTAAATAAATGTGTACAGTTGATTGTGCTAAAACAAAACAGAAGCTGCAGCCAATGTTCCCCCTTTCTAGTCCATGAGTTCCCTCTACTACCTTAAATTGTTAGTAACAATTAGCTGTTTATGTTTTGAAAAACACCATAAGGATACTTCATAAAGCACGCTCATTTTCAACTTTTCCAAAAACGTGAGCAAACGGCTTTCTAAAGAGGTTGTTAAAAATTATAGCCTCACCACGATCAAGTAGGAATTATTTCCCCACCTCTCCCCAACACTTGGAATTCTCAGATTTTTTTATTTTTGACCAATCTGATAGCATAAAGTGACTAATTTCTTAAATTAGTATTTCCTTGATTATTAGTAAGATAGAATATTTTCACATATTTATTGCCCATTTATATGCCCAGTACTGTGAAAATAACTGCTTATATATTGTACACATTTTATTGGTTTCTTTCCTCTGTCAATGGTTTATAAATTTTTTTTAAAAATATATTCTATATACTAATTATTTGTCTGTTACATATATTACAATATTTTCCATAGGAAAAAGCACCATAAAGAAATAATATTGCTTCAGAAAAAACTCTCTAAAGTGGTTTAGGGTCTTATTTTATCCCATTATTTTGCCTACTTTCAGAATCTAAAAACCTAAAGCTGGATTCACTTTCTGAGAAAAGAGATTTGGGGTTATTTGCCATCAAAAAGATGATGAAATGATAGACTTCTACCAGTCTAATAATAATTATTATTTCTACCAGAAATTATTCAAGAGAAAGCTGTACGCAGGAGGCGGGAGTGAATTCGTTCTTAAAGAACCTTTAAAAATTTAAGAATCAGCTTGTATACCACCTTAATCGTTATCCTATGGTTAACTCATCACCAGGTTCTTGTAGCTTGTGATTTGAGGAAGTATTTATTGGTCAATTTTAAGGCTAAAATTTCAAACAAGTTTCCAAGGATTGGAACAGGAAATATAGACGAAACAAGGAAATGGGCAACTATCATTTAAATGGCAAGAAATTGCCTTTTCTCTTTCACTATCAAAAGTACATGAATTTTGCTAATTTACAATGTTAAAACTATTTCCGGATGGGAACAGACCCAGTGGGCACTCGGAGTGACCGACTCTGCACTTGGAGTGACTGACTCTGGATTGCATTTGCTGGGAAGAGCAATGGTCCACCACAAGATCTTGGTTCTCTGGGCCAGGAGCTGTACAGCAAATACAGGAGACCCTCTGTAAGCCCACCACCCAAAGGACTGTAACAACTGGGCACCAGACGGAGGTGGTCAACATGAGGGACTGGGCCTGCTGTGCTGATACGTACATGTGGTGCATGTCTGGTCGAAGAAAATTAGGTCAACTTAAGGAGGTGGTCAGCTATGGAGGTTCTACTATACATTTTTTTTTTTATCTTGTAACAGCCAGGCTTGTTTGCAATACACCTGATGCTCTAGGTGTGCTGTGTTGCAGCCCATATAGCCTATGGCTAAGAGTGAGAGTTATAAGAAATACCTGTATAGCTCAA
The DNA here is from genome assembly GCA_963574655.1 of Perodicticus potto. NCBI lineage: Eukaryota > Metazoa > Chordata > Mammalia > Primates > Lorisidae > Perodicticus > Perodicticus potto. The sequence goes on from CAUYRH010088258.1 coordinate 15,228, forward strand.
TTATGGAACATCTTGGCGAAAAGGGCATGGAGAGGGATTTAGCTCTCCGAACAAGCCTGAGAGCTCACAAGATGAGAGCAGATGGTGAATCGGCAGTCTCTACACCTGTGGTGTTGAGCGGCACGAGATCAGCCTTATGTTAGGCTGGAGGAAAAGGCAGTCAGGGAGCATGCGCATTCTAGCACGGACGCACTTACTCCGACTCTGTCTCCTCTCCTGCCGGCAGAACGCCAGCCAGGCGTCTCTCTGTTGAAGATTACCAAGCTCTGCTAAAGACTAAGATCTATCTTTCTTTTTTTATTTTTTTATTTTTATTTTATTTTATTATCTTTATCATTAAATCATAGCTCTGTACAATAGTGCAATCAAGGGGTACAATGTGCTGGTTTCATATACAATCTTAACTATTTTCATCAAACTGATTAACATAGCCTTCCTGGCATTTTCTCAGTTGTTGTATGAAGACATTTGTATTCTGCATTTAGCAAAGTTTGC